>DWTU01000884.1:0-14884 GCA_018251515.1 Cecropterus confusis
TTAACTAAAGATATTTGTTTAGTCGTATTTAATGTTGTAAGGTGAGTTTCTACCAATGTGCTTTTAAAAAATATATTTAGTTTAAATTGTTGAAGATATAAATTTCGGCTAGATATATTCATTTCATTTTACATTTTTTTTAATGCGGGTGAAACCGCGGGCACGACTAGTAAGGTACATAGTCTCGTAAGTGTCACATTGTGTAATTTAGAATTATTATTGTACACCCACGGGCACTCTGGTAATTACAAAAACTCAAACAAAAATTGTAAATAGAACTTGTATGTAAAGTAATTGATTGTCGATAGTAGTCTGGGAGTAGCTCTCATGAATAAAATAATCCGTAACTGCGCATTATTTGTCTACTTTTATTAAAATCTCGCGAATAGGTCTGTTTTTTCTACAGGAATAGTATTTTAAACGTTAGATTTCCATAGTTCTCTTACCTCAAGTGTACACAGGTGTGCAATATTTGCATGTTTAAATATTGAAGCTGAAAAACCTACGTGTGTTAGGTCAGCTAGAAACATTCAAAGGCATATTGTTGCCAGTTTAAAATTACTGTTGCACGAAGTCTTTCAACCGACCGGCGGTGTTTATTACTTTCTGATTGGGGCTACATTGAAATAAGAATCGCTCTGCAGCCACAAGTCTCTAGGGAAGCCTCGCTGTAAGGAACTTTACAGGCAATTCGCGGGACGGTTATACTAAATATGTCAGAATTAAACACGCTGGTATTGTTGAAGAAATCAGATTTTTGACTTAAAAGATATTTTTTAAAGTACCAAACGAGTATACAGTCAACTTGATAGTAATTGGCTACTGCCGTCCATGCACTTCTGTAACCAACTCCATGATGTACCCCCGTTCTTCATAGAGTTGATTACTCTGGAGTTATTTCTTGTAACGACCACAGAACACATCCACGTTGCCCCTCCTGGGGACTAAGAAAGACGTGAAGAGTCTGTATGTAAGCCCAAAATGAAAAAATTGTTTCACGCTAGAAATAATCATGGCGTTGATATCTCCCAGGTAAACCCATACTGGTTCTACCGCGTGTCAAATCGTGCCTAAATTTATATAATGATGTGTAACTGCTATCCAAAAATAATAGCTCAGTTATATCAATTTATGTTTCTTATACCGTGATTCTCGGGGTTAATCCAGTTCACGAATTTTCCAAATTACATGCGTATTATCGGTGCGTGAACGTTAATATTATGACTTACTTATGTATGTACATGTCTGTAACTTGTTCATAAAGATCTCAAAGACAGGGGAAGTCTATCAATCAGCATTAGTTTGATGTAATTCCTTCTCATTTTATAAGGAAATCTATGCCTAGGTATGTTATTATAATTCCTTATGTAATTCATTTTAGGTCAACAAAGGTCGATCAGATCATCAAATATAAAGTACACCAGTAATTAAGAGAATATCGTTTTATCTATCAGATTGAAGTAGCAAACAAGGATACAGCCGACCTGATGATAAGTGGTTACTGCCGCCTTTATCAGATTGACGTAGCAAACGAGGATGCAGTCGACCTGATGATAAGTGGTTATAGTTTGTTCAGGCAGGTACCATCGCTACACCTGTTACTGGCGTGCAGTAGTTCGTGCGTTTTGGTGAAAGGTTGTGGATACTACTGACTTACATATGACCGTCTTAGTCTTCAGGAGAGGCAAAGTAGTGACCGGCTCGAAACAGCTTTTAGAGAGAGCTTTGTAGAGATGATTCCTGATGCTGATGAACTGCTATTACCACTTATTACCAGGTGGACTGCATGCTTCTAGCAAAGAAGACATACACAATCTTATAAAAAAATTGGGACAAATTATAAACAGTCTGTTCCCACATGCCTTATAAATTTGCAAAGCCAATATTTGCAAAGTGTATTCATTCATTTTAGTGATTCATTAAAATGTTACAAATGCATCCAAAGCTGAAACACAATATTGACGTACATAATTAACTATAATGTTTTCCATTACAATATACACATAGTGTGAAGTGTATTTAACCTTAGTCGTAATTATATTCCATTATTATTTTCCATCGCAATCTATTTTAACATACCATATTAAATTTAACAGAGGTAACATAGTACAAGGCACTAATTAAGCTCTGTATCTGTTAAAGATGTACCTTTGCCGCTAAATTAATAATGTTTTAGTTATTTTCGTCGTTACCTTAAGACGGTGTTTCTCAAAGCTGGTGATGATGCACCTTTAGGGCGCTAAAGCTGTACAGGAGGAAATTTGTAACAGCAAAAAAAAATTGAGCGTTGTAGGGTGTCATATCAGAGGCAGAATATTAGCGAAAGAGGGGTACTAAAACAATTTATACTAGAATTGAGAACGTCTGCCTTATGAACATTGTTGAGTGAATCTTGTTGAAGAACATTCCATTTCGAAAATGTTGGAAATTTCCTATTTTACTTTCAAAACTGTCTGGTACGATAACATCAGAATGCATCCGGTAACAAAATTGTCCTTTGTTCGTTATTTCAGTTTTCTGTAGTTCTTCAGATAAAAGTTACGTCGCTATGTAAAAATAATTTGAAGTAAAAGAAGCTTCAAGTAAAAAGTAAATCGTGTCTTTTAGAAAAAAAAATCCATTTAAAAGACCTCAACTTTATTATTTTTTTATCAACAAACGATAAGAGGCTTGAGAGGGCTTACATTTTTACATCTATTTAACGACTTACCTCTATTACTTCTTTACGAGTAATTTTATTATAAAATATTTATGGGTATTTCGTACAATATTCTATTGAACAACGATTTTAATTTACGCGAAATCAGTGTTTGGATAAATGTACTATTTCTAAATAACATTATTTCACGTACTGTCTGCTTCCATTAAATACGGAAATTGATAGGCGTGTCAACGTCTAATACAAACGAGCACAGTGAACAGAGTAGATAATGTATGGATACAGTTTGTGAGTTCGGAGGTTATTTTACATCAGATGATGATCATATGAATTTCCGTTGCTATCTCCAGTAGTCACTATTTAGGAACACTGTGCCTACAAATAGCGAACGAGCTTGTAGTCCACCTTACGGTTTGTGACTACGGTCACCCATAGATATCTATAATCAATCCCAGATGGAGAGAGGGCTATCTATCTGGCATCGAGTACGAACTCGAGTTCGATATATGATATGAATCGGTGCGGCGGTTGTGACGAAGGCTTTTACCTTCCTACTAGGGTCTACCTTATAAAAATATGTATTATAATAATTCATTTATTTTATGAAACTTTAATTTTCTAAGAATAACAGTATACCTATATATATTAAGGTATTATGTAAATATCATCAGAGAGGTTCCTTCGAGCAAGTTCGCAGTATAAATCAATTACCCTGAGAACTAGAGTAACCACGACATGTGGACGGCACCCCACTAAGTTAGACAAAATTAGAATTAATTGAGTTTCCAGAACAGTTATAAGGGGAAACATTGTCTATTAAATGCCCGACATTAGGTGTTATTCAGTGTTTCCACTCAAAATCGCTTGTGTTTGTTCGTTGAACTGCATATTACCGATTAACAGATTTAAATGGCGGATGAGGTGTATCTAGTGGGGTATACATTCAAGGAAACGTCAATAAATTTTCACCCAACTAAATTGCTCGCTGAAGATCAATTATCGTAATTTACATTCATAGTCAACACTTTATCAAAGAAGTAAATAGCATATTCAAAAATATACATTGTTTGACTTAAAATATATTGCAATTCAGTCATCAGCTCTATAAACATTTAAATATACATTTGTTAAAACATTTACTTATTTTAAGATAATATTTTACCAATTTCATACGGAACGGATGTTAAAATAATGGCCAATGATAACGTAGGACTCATGTAAACATGAAAATCATTTAAGAACAGAGAATTATACAAGAAGAATTATAGAATATTTATAAATATTCCATATCAAATTATCTAAATAACATTAACGTTTCAAAATAAATTTCTTTAAGACATTCATAATGACATTATATTCTAACATCACACCATAATTTTAAGTGACAATCATAATGTATTTTTGACAACCCACGTGGTGGAGCGGTCACCATACCGGTCTGACGCAGTGGGTCCAGGGTTCGATCCCCAGCCAGACAGACATCTGAATGATGAGTTTAGATTTCTATTCTGGGTCTGGGTGTTTGTGTATATGTGTGTCTATGGCACCCACGACACAGGAGCATATCCTACTGTGGGGCTTTGAGTGTAGCTGCAGTACACAAAATATTTTGTTATTTTAGTAAAACCTAAACAGTTTTGCTAAAATAGTAGCAAAACGCTCTTGCTACGCTCACTCCATCCATATAAATATGATACTTAACGTCCTATCATCATAGTGTAAAAGCTGGGGGTATATTACAACGTCTGGAAAGGCGTAGATAACGATACACAAGCAAAACGTATGTGTCACATTCGCGAATGAATATTTTAATCCTTTGAGATAAATTCCGGTATTTTGTGTTGATTTATAAAATACCACTAAGTATTGAAACAGCGTGGTAGGAAACGATTCAGACGCCTCTCGGTGTGATAAAACACTTATAAAAGAGCCAATTAAAATAATAATTAATAATTAATAAATGCTATTCTAGGTATAAGAAAGAAAACCTTATTTTATGGTATGATGGCTGTCTTGAATTTAAAAACATAACTAGAGACAAGTAAACATACAAGTTAACTTAAAACTAAAAGTAAGAAATAAACTAAATCAAAACGAAGTAATTCATATAAATTATGTACCTTAAGTACGGTATTTCTACTGCAGTGTACCGATAAATGACACTCAGCTTTTAGAGGAGTCCACAGACCAGGGCGCATATGCCAATGAAACAATATTGTACCAGGTCACTGTAGTCTACATAATAAGTAAACCAGTTTTTAATTAGATAGGCCCACCAGACATATGCTTATGAATAAGAAATTTTATATTGTATTAATACTTAAATTAGAAAGTAAAGTTTAGAAAGCAGCTATTCAGTAGCGCAATAGCTGTTTTCTACACTATTAGAAAAACTATTAGACATTGGTTTAGCGGTGATGTATTACCGCCTATAGTAAGCGAATATTTATGGCATTGACATGGATTATTAAATACAACACAATAGTATTTTGTATTCTTAAAAAGTAATAATATATACAAATTCGTTCGGAGTTGTTTCACAAACATTTCTCATGCCCGTCGTTCCTCCTTAAACATTCCAACGTCATATTTATACACAATTTTATGCTCCTGTTTTTGTTTGTTGAAAATTTTACGCCGTCCTTTATGTCATTACAGCCATGCTTTGCCATTCCCAAGTCCGCCTCTGCACAAAGGCGTTGCGATGCTTCGGCTTAATGAAAATTAAGAATATACTGTTACATAAACGTGAGATGCTTTTTAATCGCTTGGAGCTATTTTTAAACGCTTTACAAGGAGATAGCTTTTATTTAGTACGCGTCTTTCATATATCTCTGAACACGAAACATTGTAATTATTTTTAAATGATATTTCAAATAAAACATTAAGAACGTCGAATAGATGTTATATTATTATAAATTATAATCCATAATACATTTACATGTGTAATCATTCAATCGTAACATCAAGCATTGTATTAATTAATAAATAACTGCAAATACTGCTCGATTGCGGCAGGAATAATAGAAAATGATCCTTCAGTAGGAGAACCAACAAGAAGTCTATCTTCAAAATAGTTATATCTCGCAATACATACCAAAGACATGTCGATGTAATCCCGATTACGTACCGTAAGGTATTTGCAAGTATTTCAACTATGAAACATAATTTGATACCTCGTATAAATGCCGCAGGGTTTTCATATAACACTTAGAACGTAGGTATATTAAAGTAAGTTTCTCCTAATGGAGCATTTCTCGGTACTCTCTGCATGGAGCATTCCAGCAGTAAATATAATAAAAAAGGTAGCCATGAAGACTACTCGCAAAGAGCTATTTTTAAACGACATCTATTTGTGTTCTAAAACTGTCATAATGAAACTTACAGGAAGAAGGAGGGATGTCCCACTGCTGGGCATGGATCTCTCTCCACAACTAGAGGAGACTAGATCACAGAGTATTCTTGTAATGGGTTAGCTTTTAGTCGTGAGCTCATCTTATGGCAAGATGTGACGTGATCTAAGAAGAAGTACGCAGACGCAGAAAAGTAAAGTTTTCAAGGATGTAGTCCTTGGAAACTTGGAAGCTCCAACAAAGTATTTTAGTTTAGAAACTCCAAATAAAATAAAAAAATATTTTTCCGTTCGCTTAGTGTTTATGTGACGATGTGTATGTCGCAATTAAAAGTAGTTCTTACTACCCAAATCATGAAAGTTCTTTTGATGGTAGGCTTTCTACAATAATACTTTTGACCGAAATATGAACTATCTTCAATGTGTAATAATTTATTCCTTAATGCTTTTTCACAACCTCACTTCTAAAACAGTTTTTCATATATCTTCTTTTCCTTTTATGGAATGTACTTTATTTATTTTTTTCTGTAATTTATTTCTGTATGTATTTAATCATATAATTTGCGCTCTACCTATATTTGTTATTCCCTATTTTAACTCCGCACCCTAAGGTTGTCTGGAAGAAATCGCTGATTAGCGATAAGACCGCCTTTTGTATTGTTTTAAAATTGTATTTTCTATTCTTGTATTTTTTTTGTTCTGTAAGGTACAATAAAGTGTATTATTAATATTGTTGGTAACTGTTTTGTACTTTTTAAAATATATCTAATACTAGCAAATTTTCCACGGTTCCGCCAGTTTGGGTTATTTACCACGGTAAAAAATGTCCTATGTACTAATCCTAGCCATAAACTACTTTCTTGCAAAATTTTAACCAAATCCAATTAGTTTTTGAAACTAGTTTTTGAAGAAGAAGGATTGATATACCTTTGAGATTTTTATAAGAAATCTTATGTGTTTAGATTTCCTTACGATGTTTACACCGTAAAGCAGTGATAATTAATTTCTAATACGCATATAATTTTATAAAACCTCGATCCTCGAACCTCGGGCTCTCGACTGAGAGATCGAGGTACGATCATTGCTTAGGCTATCACTGTTAAAATCCTTAACAATACATTAATAGGGTTATTATTTCTTCTAAAATCTGGGAGCGCTAAGTAGCCGCAATCTCTTATATACCTAACGCTTTCTACACTCATAGCCCCACACTAGGATTTCTTCCGTATCGTTGGTACCATGGACACACAGATAAGAATACACAAACACCCAGACCCAGAACACAATCTAAACTCATCATTCTGATGTCTAGGCGGGATCTGGAACCAACTGCGTGTCAGACCGGTATGGTGAACGCTCCGCCAAGCGGGTCGTTAAATGTCTAATGCCGTACTCATAAATATATTGACATAACATGATTTCTCTACACATAACATGATTTTTCTATCGACATCTCTTTCGCTTAAGTAATTTAAATGAGTTCAGATATCTCTTTTCCATGCTTTGTTGATCTTTAGCGAACAAATTCTATGACTTAGATTTTTTATCAGATTGAAAGAGCAAACGAGCATGCAGTCCACCTGATACGTGATTACGATTATGTGATCACCACCCGGTAAGTGATTCCTGCCGCCCATGGATATCTGTAAGCAACTTCATATAGAACCGGGGTTTCTATCTGAAGTCGATCACAGATGCGTTGCTACTCCCGAAGACCGAGATGATTGCCTCGTATATAAGTGAGCCGGCAACCACACCCTCCCAACGAAACGCAAAAAATGCTTCACGCTAGAAATAGGTGTGGCGGTGGTACTTCCCCGGTCGAACTGCCCTGATTCTACTACGTGCAGTTGGTAGAATAAGGTTATATCAAAGAAGACTAAAGGATGCACCCCACTTGATGGTAAAACACTACTACCCATGGACGTCTGTAATCAGAACATGCTTTGCTACCCTAGAAGAGTAAGTTGGAACGCTTCGAAGAATGTCTTCTTTACCTGATCCTTCAAACCAGAACACAACAGTGCTGACACTGTTATTGTATGACTGAAATAGATGTGACGGTAGTTCTTCCAGCCATAAAAGACTACCAAATCAAAACTCGATCGATGTATGAAATTGACAAACAATTATGTCATGCTTGAAAAGGAAGAAAAGAAAATAGAATAAAGCAATTTCATTATCAAACTATGACAGCTATCATTTAACTTTGAAACACAAGCGGCGTTGATGTAGTGTTGTCGAGAAGCACCTTGTCTCATCATGAAACTGATATTAGATATTAGACACTATAAGAGAGATATGATAACTTGCATAGAGGTGACTACATCTAACGACCAGTAACGCATCTGTAATCGGTTTCAAGTAAAACCTCTGTTCAATAGTCAGTGATCAGTACAGGTGCCAATTGGCGACAATGAGCCAGTGATCACTATCAAGTGGACTAGATCGTTTGCTACTTTCATCTTTATAAAAGGAAATTATATGTTCGTTAACTCAAAACGTAATGTGATGTTTACGATTTCGCCTATACATTGTCACATAACATTAGTACCGAAATTATTAAGTCGACTTTCAACTTAATCTATCCCTGATTACGAATGAGACAAAAAGTATCGATTTTTTTCTCAAGGCGTTGTTACGAATTCATCACTGACATGGGTTTGGTTTGACAATACCAATTAATTTCTTATGATGTTATGAAGACATCAAAGGCCCATTATAGAGTATACGAAAAAAAAGAATTGATTCAAAAATAAACTTTTAGATAATCAAAAGAAAAATATGACAAACCCGCTGAGTGGTTCGGTATTGGTATCCGTAATATCGGAAAAGTTGTTGTTTGTAAGATTACTGTAAGTGACAAATTGTAAGTGCTATCGAAAAGTTACACAATTTTTTATTGTTTTATATAAAATAATAATATATCCCCTCTTATCGTGGATATCGTTGGGGACACCCACGGGATTAAATCTCGGAAACTGGTTATACAGTCTTCTTACAAAGTTATTTATATTCTGCGGTCATCAACTCGCTCAACTAAAGGTAAATTTGTTGAAACCCAACTGGGCCCGTTGGACTTATAAGGATTAGCCCTTCTATTTTAGGGACGGAAGGATGACTTATATTACGTTTGAATATTATTTATTATAGGTCTCGGAGGTGTTAAAAACACATAAAATAATTTTCTACGCGTGATCTATTTTATTTTCTTATACAATACACTATAATGATATTAAAAAAAATCTAAGCCCGTGGAATATTAACCGATAAATCAGCAGCAACATACGAAAATGCTGCCCAAAACGCTGCACAATTAATAACATTTCTACTATCCTGTACATTCAAAGTATCAGCCTCGGAATGATGATACCAGTAGTAGCGTTCATTTTCATTCAATAAAGACACTCCCGGGATTCCTTTATCAATAAAAATTGTAATATCCGAGCCAACATTAGTACTCTCTGTCATTTTATTCAACGGCGAAAACAGTTTCAATATTTCAGCAATAACACAACGACCAGCTTTCGAGCCTGCCACGTCCAAACCTAATGGTTTAAAAGTACCTTCGTCGGATTCCATTACTAAATTTATTTTATCCAGCTCATTTTTATGCCTATTCAAGTACGCTATCGCTCCAATTAAACCAGGTTCTTCAGCCGTCCACAGTACAGCACGCACTGTTCTTTTTGGTGTGAAGCCCAAACGATTTAGTATAACAGGTACAAACCAGCTTATCATCATACCACCGCCGTCGTCCATAGCTCCTTGCCCTACATCCCAACTATCGATATGACCAGAAACGATAACAAAGTTATCTGGATACTTACTTCCTTTACGATCAATAATTGTATTACGAGATATTTTTTGACCGAGCGTGCTAGTCATTTTAATATTAAGGGTTATTTTTTCACCTTCATCCTGTAATCTCCTTAGAAGGTCAGCGTCTTCTAATGTAATAGCTCCTGATGGTATTTTTGGGACGCTCTCGTCATATTGCTGTGAGCCAGTATGAGGAGTGTAAAGTGAAAATGGAGTAATACTTCTAATCAAGGAAGCTACGGCACCTTTCTTTGCAGCTTTTTGGGCACTTAGAACTCGATATATGACAGTATCTCCATAGCTTATGAAATGAGCATCGAAAAGTACAATCTTGCCCTTTACAAAATCAGGGTGAATTTTATCAAAACTGGCGAAGCTGTTAACGACTAACACGTCGGCTGTTATACCTTCAGGGGGAGTAGGTACGTTTGGAGCTAGGCCTATAACGGCAATATTCTTCCTACGTGGTTTCAGCATAGTCACAGTTTCCGGGCCGCGAACCCAATGAGGAACCTGTAACATAAAAATAATTACATTGAGGTAAAGAATAAAAATACATTAAGTATATTAGATATTGAGTTCCTACCTCAACTTCTTCAGTAGTAACATCTGTGACTCCATATTCATGGGTTAAATTAATCATGTGATCAATAGCCTTGTCTAATACATCGCTACCAGATACACGTGCACCAAACTTATCAATGAATTGCGTGTATCTGAAAGAAAATGCCTAATAGTAAGTAAGTTTCACTGGGTGTGATCTCTCTACTAGTATATGACTATTGCTTTTCTTAGATAACTAGAAAATACATAACTTGACGAAGAGTTTTATCCTATATAGTTTTTTTTAAGTAAATTAATAGAAATGGGAATAAAAACTTCACTATTGCAATATTAACGATGTATCTATATTTTATAAATATTCTTTATATATTTCTGTGACAGTATATAATATCATTGTTAAATACATTATTATTTTAGAATTAGTCAACAAAATGGTGTTATGGTATGACAGATAGTATGTATGTATAATTCTTACCGCTGATACATATTTCTTCCAACATCTGTTGTTGTGATTTCTTTCATAATTTTCTGTGTTATATTTTTATAACTTTCAATTTCGTTAATCAAATCCGGACTTAGGTTACAATCATCATCAAATCGGTTAATAATTTTAACTGTATTAACACATTTTCTGCAGATACATAGTGGTATTATTAGAAAAACGAGTAATTTTTGATTCATTATTAAGTCCACACGTCTCGATTATAACAGTAATACTGTTGAATAGGTCTGGGCAATCTTATCGTTGTTCGTTGAACTCAAATTAGCTAGAGGTCATATGGTATAATAAGCTTATAATACACGAGAATGTAATGATGTTTACTATTTATTAATTAGTAATTCTGTGATATCAGATAAATTCACGCATTTCTGTTAAATAAAGTTGTTTTTTAATTTGATTTATCTTTAATTTATTTTCTTTTCACAATACAAATACAGTTTACATAGTTTGTAAAATTGTTGACAATTCAAGATAAAATATAATACTACTAAGATAACTTTTTACAAAATGAAAACAGATTTTACTTTTCGTTGTTGAAGAATAGGATTCGTCAGCTCATACGTGCGGAAGACGATTCGCCGGAATTTCTACCATCGTCCCCTCTCTTAATTCAAGTCTTAGGGTAAAACTTTCTAAATAGAAAGATAAATTTGAAAAATATTTTTTAGGCTATATTTGTCTCCGTCATAAGATAAAGGGATACCAAAAAATAGACTAAAATATTCATTGAATTTATTGAATGTTCGATTATATTTGAATTTATATTACTATATTATCTAAAAAGTTTATAATATTGACAAAATGTTAGTAATCTAAGCCCGTGGAATACTAATCGATAAATCAGCAACCACGTATGAAAACGCTGCCCAGAATGCAGCACAATTAATTACATGTTCTCTATTTTGTACATTCATAGTATCAGCTTCAGAATGATGATACCAGAAGTAGCGGTCATTTTCATTCAATAAAGACACTCCCGGGATTCCTTTATCAATAAAAACTGTAATATCCGATCCAACATTAGCACTCTCTTTCATTTTATCTATCGGTGAAAACAGCTTCAGTATTTGAGCAATTATACAACGTGCATGTTTTGAGCCTGCCACGTCCAAACCTAATGGTTTAAAGGTACCGTCATCGGATTCCATTACTAAATTTATTTTATCCAGATCATTTTTATGCTCATTCAAATAAGCTATCGCTCCAATTAAACCAGGTTCTTCAGCAGTCCATAGTAACGCACGCACAGTTCTTTTTGGTACGAAACCCAAATGATTTAGTATAACAGGTACAAACCAGCTTATCATCATACCACCGCCGTCATCCATAGCTCCTTGTCCTACATCCCAACTATCGATGTGACCAGAAACTATTACAAAGTTGTCTGGATACTTGTTTCCCTTATGATCAATAATTGTATTTCGAGATATTTTTTGACCGAGCGTGCTATTCATTTTAATATTGAGGGTTATTGTTTGTCCTTCATCCTGTAATCTACTTAGAAGGTCAGCGTCTTCTAATGTAATAGCTCCTGATGGTATTTTTGGGATACTATCGTTATATTGTTGGTAGCCCGTATGAGGAGTGTATAGTGAAAATGGAGTAATGCTTCTGATCAAGGAAGCCACGGCGCCTTTTTTCGCGGCTGTTTGGGCACTTAGAACTCTATATGTTACAGTATCTTCGTAACTTATGAATTCAGCGTTGAAAAGTACAATTTTGCCTTTTATAATACCAGGCTTAATCTTTTCAAAGTCGTTGAAGTTATTAACAATAAAAAGGTCGGCTGTTATACCTTCAGGAGGAGTAGCTACATTTGGAGCCAGACCTAGAACCGCGATATTCTTTCTACGTGGTTTTAGCATAGTTATAGTTTCGTGGCCACGAACCCAATGGGGAACCTGTAATCAAATCATAAATTAAAAGAAAAAAATAATAACTTTATAAACTTAATGGTTGTAGACAGTGTTTCTAGATCATGATTATAAAATTACAGTAGATTCTACTGAAAATTACAGAATTTTGTAGAAAACTGCAGTAGATGACATTTCAAACAATCATGAAGGGAATTTTTGGTCGATGAAAAAAAACGTCATCTACATATCCTACATTTGTGTAATATGACAATCAGAAATAAGGTCATTCCTCAATCATAATCTAAATAAAATTTTACTGTATCCTGTAATGAATCCCAATAAAGTAGACAGCAGAAATGTTGAAAATACAGTAGATCTACTGTGATTACAGTGCATCTGGAAGCACTGGTTGTAGAATACTTTTTGGTTAAACTTCAAAGGCACCAGCACTACGCTTGTTTCCTTATCTGTTACGTACATTTGTATTCCGATTAAAAGGGTTTAGTACGGGAGATACTTATTCGTATCGTTCCAATGTAGTTCTCACATTCTCAAGGTTACCATAATTACGGTTGCATATTAGGCAGGACTATAATCCTCTCTGGCGTTGATTGTGATGTACATTCCAGTCGGTTGGATCTTGTGATCAGCTACTTATAAAATATAACTAAAATAGTTTTTGAGTTCGTACCTCAACTTCTTCAGTAGTCACATCTGTGAGTCCATATTCATGAGTTAAATTAATCATATGATCTATAGCCCTTTCCAATACATCGCTACCAGAAATACGGGCACCGAATTTGTCGATAAATTCAGTATATCTGAAAGGGAAAAAGCGTTTTATAAAGAATACCTATTGATGGGGTATGTAAGCGTTTACGTCTATTGACTCCCATAAAATGTTAAAGTCTTGTGTCAAAAGTCAGTATAAATATATAATTCGGGTTTCCTTATAAAATAAGGTTCAGGTACAGGAAACGGAAATTTCAGCGATAGGATAATTATCCCGGGACTCAATAAGATAGAGACGGTTGTTAATTATATACCATTATTGTGTATATAATATGAATGGCAAATACATACACTTCCATTACGGAATAATGAGTATTAATGATATGATGATTCGATGGTTCCTGTGTGTAAGGGCTTAAGTAAGAATATAATTATTTTGACTTTACTATAAGTTGTATAATTCTTACCGTTGATACATATTTGTTCCAATATCTGTAGTTGTGATTTCTTTCATAATTTGTAGAGTTATTTTTTTATAACTTTCAATTTCCTTAGTCAATTCTGGACACAAGTTACAACCATCATCAAATTGGTTAATCATCTTTACCGCATTTACATATTTTCTAAAGAAGCCGTTGTGTATTATTATGAAAACAAGTAACTTGAAATTCATTTTTAAGTCCGCACGTGTCGATTACAACAGTAATATTGTACAATATTTCTAGGCGATCTTATCGATGTTCTTTAATCCGCAGCGTGATTGAGTCTATCTAATTGGTTAGTTTATTAGGTAAGCTTTCAATACTTGAGAATGTGATAATGTTTGCTTTTTAATCAACTAGTCAAGTAGAAAAACTAATTCACGTGTTTTTGTGGATTCAAACTTGTTTTGTTAATTACACCATTACAAATAAAATTTGCATAGTTACGCAAAATATTATTGGAATACCTTCCTTCAAAACAGATGATTTTTTTACTTGTTGAGTTTACATTTCAATATTGTATTCAATGATTTAAACTTTGAAAAGGATCAATAGATTTGAATTCATTTTGCAAAATTCGTTATCTCTAAGGGATTCACTATCCTTTACTAAAGTAGGTGTAGTTGAAAAAAATCTGAAAAAAAATGTAAAGAGTAAGAAGAAAAAAGTTGGTTTAAATAAAGCAGTGTAAGGATAAAGAGATAAATGTGTGAAAACCTAACAAATGTCACATTGACATTAGCTGATAGATACATCACCAGGTTGGCACACTTTTGCTCGAGACAGCGCTTAGGACGGTCGGGCGCATCACTTGCAAGTGTGCAATAATAATAATAATAATATCTCCTTTCCACTACCGGAGTGATACCTTACCATCTCCATCAAAGTCTAAAACTCATCGGTTTAAAACACTCC
>DWTU01000885.1:0-14883 GCA_018251515.1 Cecropterus confusis
ATCGAAGGTGTGTGAAGTCTACCAATTCGCACTTGACCAGTGCGGTAGACTATGGCCTGAACCCCTCTTATCTTGAGAGGAGACCCGAGCCCAGCAGTGGGACAATAATGGGTTGACGATGATGATGAAAAAAAAGTTTTAAATAATATTAAGCAAATAGTTGGCGTCAATAGTATACTTAGCTTGTACTATATAGCTAAAGTAGCAATTTAATAACAATTGATTTCATAAACAATGTTGGTAGTTGAAATAAAACAAAACGATTGGTTATTGTAAAAATTGTGATATATTCTTTCTTAAACTATGAATATTTAACTGTACAAAATACATGATGATTTCTAATTTACATAATATATTATTATATATATTTATTTAACAAAATAACTATATAAAATATTATTCAATGGCTGGCGACGATCGATCATTTGTTAACGCTTTTCTTAGTTTCACTGTTGCGAATTGCTGTGGCCTGCATTAAAAATATAACACAGTATATAATGCAATGTAATAATGTGAACTTGTCATTTTTGTTCAAGTATTATTCAAATAGAGATACGACTTTCTTTTACGTTAATCACAACGACCTTTTTAATAAAGTGTTTTTATAAATACGTTATATTGTCCACATAAACACTTACGATAATCTGCGTTCGCTGTGTGATAATGTGTTATTCTCAAATTTTTCACTATTTTTTTTATCATACATTTACAAAACTATCAGAAAACAAAACTATGTGACATATTATCCACATCTAGAAAAAGTATCTAAGACTTCTTCTTCGTCTAAGAATACTTCAGCGTGAATTGTTTACGAGAAAATCTTGACATGATAAAATCACGACGTAAAAATCGTTGCAATTAACGCAAAGGCGTTCATCTTCATTCAACAAGATCCCAGTGATAGATTTACTAAAGCATTTATCTATTCACATTTAACGAGCTCACTTTGTAAAGAACATTTTTGCTGCTGAAAAAAGATGTGGAACATGTTATGTCAACGTAGCCTGAGCACGTACTTGACTCTTTTATCACTTTTTAAGCGTTAAAGTCCACTAAAACTCGTTTTAAAGGACTAAATGTGGAAATTAGGACGAATTTTCTTTTCCACTTTTATTCTTAAATGGTGGTATAAATTGAATGATAGTTTAATTAAACTTATGCTTCTATAATAATCAACAGGATTAACTACATGTTATGTAAATTCTTGGGTTTTTTACTTGGTTGCCTTTCAGACCTATAATACATCTGTCACTGGGATTGAATTACGGAATAAGGTTTAAAGCTCTTTGTAACCAGCAATAACTTATTTTACATCTTAAATATTTACGAGAGTATCATAAAATCTTGTATCGTAATTATGGTTAAATAAAACTCCCTCTTTTAACCCCAAAAATTAAAGGCGTAACGATAACAACAACAGAAAATATAATATCTACACTAAAATTAACATTAGTATAAATGACTACGTGTAGCGGTAATGGAATGTTACAAGACTAAAGTAAAGATATATTTTACGAGAAAATACAAAAACTACAAGTACTAACAAACATCTTTAAGTAAAAGATTATTGCAGTAGCCAAAACGCAATCTAAACAAAAATATGAATGTATATGCGATGTAGGCAATATGACTTCAAATATTTTTGAATGGTGTTGCATTCGAAATAGAAATTAACATAATATTTAACAAAAAATTAAAAGAACACTTAAAACTACTACTACTACTTGTACATGGCAGTTTCTCGACCCCACAGATCATACCACGGTCCAAACGTATGGCCTTCTTCTGGTAATTCATTTGCCTCTGAGGGCCGTTTGAGCAGTTTTGTACGTGGAAGCAGTTGCGGTCTTTGCTGTTTCAACGCTTCATTGAATTTTTGATCATCTGACTCGCTGTAAGGGCCCTCACTTCTGCGATCCATAAATCGTCGTGCTTCAAGTCTTGCCTCTTCTTGACGTATCTTTGACTTTTCAGCTTTTTTAGAGTCTGTCTCATAATCATACCGTGATGCACGTCTCTCTTGGTCACTGAAGTATGATATATTTGACTCATAATACCTCTCTTCCTTGCGTCCATTGTATTGTAACGTACTGTCATCATAACTCCTGTTTATTCTGTTTCTTGGCCTTGCGTCTCTGGTCTTAGAATCTGTGAAATCTTTTCTTACATGCCGTCGATCCAGCGAGTAATCAATTCTAGGTTCTCTATTTTCAAAGTTTCTTGTTGGTTCTTTTTTCTGATTTCTAGTTTCAGCCTGCGGGTATTCTTTGTGATTGTTATTTTCAAAATGCTGACGATTCTTCTCTTCATTGCTTGAACGTTTTTTGTATTTTAAAGTTCCTTCATCATGACCATTGTAAGCATCTTCATTACGAATATCGTTGTTATTACGTTCTGTAGAAACCCCGTAGCGATCAGTATGGAGTCCATCTTTGTATTTCAATGTTTCAGAAGATGCTGAGAACGTTTTGATTTCCTTAGAGTTGTCTTTGAAAGTCTTGAATTCCATTTTAGGTGGGGTACGTTCATGAGACGATTTTTTAATTTGTTCAGAAGATATTGTTGCCCGTACGTGAGGTTTAATTGGAGTTACTTCTATTTCCTCGAACTCCGGCATGTATGCATTCTCTTTCTTGTTTTTCACTTCATCATTTAACAACTGGGCTTGTCGGCGGCGATCTAACTCCTGTTGTTTCTTAGATGTCATATGGTCGTCAACTATTATACAGTCATACGGATCAGTGCTCGAGGCGATTGAATTAACATCAGAACTGCTATCGTTGTCATATCTTTGCAAGATTTCCCTTCGTTTAACAGTTTTCATCACAAAACCTTCGCCATTTTCATCATTATAAAAACTGTTCTCAAAATTAGTCTTTATAGTACTAGTGTTCGTTAAATCTGAGTGCCGGGATTCATTTCTAGGGGAAAACTCATCATGTTTTTCTTCTACAATAGATTTTTCAGACATGCTCTTTTTATTGATTTGAGTTTGGTTAAAGTTATCATTACCCTTCCTTCCTTTTTCTAACCGTTCTTCATTTTGAATTGAGCCTAAACTTCTGGCTTGGCGTATTCCTCCATTCATCTTTACATCTTTTCTATCAATTGTTTCGTGTGATCGTGTCTGGATATTTTCTACTGATGCTGGTTTTTCGGGACCATTTGATTTCCTTTGGTCGGGTATGTCGGGAGCTGGTCTTAATTCTTTTTTCAGTTTCACAAAAAGCTTTTTCTTGTACTCTGGAACAGTATCAACAATATCGCGATGTTGCCAGAGAGACATGCCCTCCATTATCTCTTCAGAGGTTGTGCGCCCAAATTTCCAAAATGATTTGGTTCTCTTGACTTTTTGAGAGTCCTTATCCATTTCTAACATATTACGTAGAAGTAGCTGTTGATCGTCAGTAAGATATCCGTTGCTTGTGTTATTTTGCTTTGGACCTCGTTTCAAACTTTGTGTTTTTAGCATGTACGCTTTACGGTCGTTGTTTTGTTGAGCTGATTTACTACGAAAATAAATGAAAAGAAAATGTAGCGCAAAATAAAATAAATTAAACAAAATAATAGCAACAGAAAAAAAAAGCACGTAACAACACTACATATAATTATATCTCTCTTCTGCATACCTGATGGGTACTCGATGTCGTTGGGCCTCTTCATCGCTATAATCTACATCTGGTTGTGGTGGAGGCTCATTTGAGAAACCGGAATCATTAGAGCTATGTAGTGACACATTACCAACTGCACCCACGGCTGATACGACAGTTTTGGCTGGTGCTGCCTTATTTTGAGCCAACTGCAACAAATAAGAAATATATTACCAATCATGAAAAATTTGCTGTATAAAGTGCCAATTTACGTCAGGCATTTACAAAATATATATTACAAATATAATATGTGCCATATTCATTGATGTAACAACAATTAGCAACTCATGATCGTAATAATTTTATAACCAATAACTAGCTTAAACTCTGGAACAATATGTAAACTTACAACTTCGGTGTTTACCTGAGATCGCATTGGTAAAGTCTGTGGACCAAAACTTCTCGTCTCAATTACGGCGTGTGTCGTAAAGCTAGCGGCTGATGTCGAGTTCTTGATAGCACTAGTAGCTGACGGTGTTACCGATGGATGGAAAGTCGCACTGGCTGACGAGCTCAGCGCACTTGGCGATGGAGCCGGCAGAGTAGGGGGTAATCCTGGTGAGTTGGTACCCAGGCGACCCTAGGATACAAATTTAATATTATTTTAATTGCTCATGCATTAAGTATGATCAAGATCTAAAAGTAAGACTAATAGTAAAAATATGAACTTTGATGGCACCACTGACACATCTCTTTCTGCCTTATAATAACAGTGTTAAGCACTGCAGTGTTCAGGTTAGATGTGGTAAGGGAGCTTATTCGATGCGTTTAAACTTAGTCTTCATGGCTAGCAGTACATCTCTGACCGACCACAGATAGGTGACATTGACCATTTACCATCAGGTCGACAGCATGCCCTTTTGCTGCTTTACCATATGTAAAAATGTCTTACATGTCTCAAATCACATACAAATGTCTTAATTGTTTATAAGAACAATCACACTTAGGTGATGATTCGTATATGTGAAGTACATCGATGATTACATACACACACTGACACAGTCACTCATATTTACACAAAACTCGTGATCAGAACAAAATGCATGCACCGCATATCCCGATATGCGATCAGATAGTGAATCCAACATCGCAGGTACAGTACCTCCTTACATTTACCTTAGAAACATGATGAGCAGTAACAGTATCCCCGAACATGCGCGCGGGTGGATGCGAGTGAGCATGCGGCGTTGTGTTGCTTGACGAAACTTGCGCATGGGCAATGGGAGCTGGAGGTGGCGTTTCGCTTGGCGTTTGCGCCATACTCCAGCGAGCTGGTGAACTTCCACTGAAATATAAAAAAATACCTAAGCAATGATCGAAATATGACTATAACGATGACATTTCGCTGTCTTTTCGATGCTGTCTTCAACGGAAATGAGTTAAATATGAAAAAAATGTATAATAAAATTTTGTGCTAGTCAGCAACATACCCTGTTTCATCATTAGGTATTGGTTCAGTGTAAGCCAATGGGAACCATCCAGCGCTATGGGTCCTTAAGTTTTCTCCGTACTGCCATCCTTTTGTCCTGTCACCCAGTAAAGCAAGAACGTCTCCTTGCTGGAAGCTTAGTTGGTTGTCACCAGCAGCGGCATAAGCATATAATGCTCGGGCAAGAGGCGGATCACGTGACGTGCACGTTGGTGGCGCTAGTGATGATGGACGGGTTGTTGTACGGGTGTCAGTATCTGTAAATGATTCTCTTTTAAGGCAACACTCTAAATTCCTTCTCTAAAATTCTTAATATGATCAAGAATGCAATCGTTGCAATTCTAAATCAGAAGTGTTTGGAATCCAATGTACAACCCTTACTATTTATTTTTACATCAATATTATTTATTCTTGTCAATAAGTATATGGTAGACAAATTGCTCACCATGTTCAACAGCGTGGAGCGTTTGTAGATTGAAATCGGACTTGGCCCTTGATAATCCCTGAGCTGGTGAACCAAGTTCTGCAATGGATCTCACATCGAGGCACGAGGCATCGACGGATCGCGTTTTTCGTAAAGCTGAACCAACTGATGCTCGGTCGTCATCGTCTCCATTTCGTGGACTAGCGTATACGTCTTCGTCGGCCCAGAATGAGACTTGCTGTTGGACGAAATGTTTTGTTAAGCATAGCATTATATAGTTTTATATAATACTTTGTTCATGGTATCATGCCGGGAAAGAAACAATACAGAATTGTGTTTCATTTTAAATTATTCTCTCTGTGATAAACCAATCGTAACAGTTTCTAATTATGTTTGTGTAGAGTTTTTTAAAAGGTTTTTATTGTTTCTTTTGTTTTACTTTTTTTGTAATAGATGCATGTACTTTGTAACTATTAGTGTTATGCACATTTGTATTGAGTGAAATATATCGTCATGACAAATTTCGACGTGGTTACATTAACTCAATTATGGTACGGATAAAGTATAAGTAGCAGTCTGCAAAATTACTAGTTAATTAATTCGTATCGATTTAATTTCAACAATACTAGACGTGACTTTACAATTTACAGTACATTTAAATAGAGTTTTATTTACAAAATCAAATACAGAACTGTAATTAAATTTACGAATGAATTGCGTGGAATAAGTTTTCAAGTTTGATATGCCATTTATCAATTTGATTTGAAAAATAATTAATGTACTTGTAAAATGATATTTCACGAGATTCGTATACACTGCGGTTTTACAGCGTAAAAGTTTTGAATATTTATAAAACAAAGTTTTAGGTGACCGCCAAACGAGACTTCTAACAGAATTTCCCTTGACCCAGTCGTTTAAGCTTACCCTCATTCTGCTCACGAACATGGCTTCGACATTAGGCGGGAGGAATTCTCTAGTGCGAGACACTTCTAACCACTCGTCGAGACCTGCGTTGTAGGCAGCCGCGCCAGCTGTGTGGTACGCGAGCCAGTGTTTCGCAAGGGAGCACTGTCGCTCCAACACAAAACCATAACGACGCCGCTCTTGAGTCATCGCCTGTAAACATATGTTGTATGGAGTGCGTTTCGGTGTTTATGAGTGAAACATTAGCCTGGTGTGTACAGGTAAAGTAGAAATCCATGCAAGATATATGTTTACGTACCTATCTGTGTATGTAAACATATATCTTGCCATCTAAATCCATAACAAATTGTCAGTTACAATATTTTTTATATTACTACTGAATCAGAACATAGCTAATATTAAAATGATCTTGCAAGTTTCAAGCTCTTTTTGTTAATAATCTAGCTGTTATTGCTATCTTTTTGTTTTCTATTATACAATAGGAAACAATTTAAAAAAATCAATAAAATGTTATATTAATACAAATGAAATGTTAATTGTTATATGTGCGTTACATTTGCGTAAGTAAACCAATAAATTAAAATAGGCAACAGAAAGTAAATTATGTGTAAATATTAATATCTACTTACATTTTTCAAGCTTTGCTCGCAAAATGCGTCTAATTTTGTTTTCTCTTCCTCCAATATCTGCATGCTCTGAAATGGGATGGACAATTAAAATACAAAATAAACAAATGTACCTACACATTAAACAAGGAACAAGTGGGAAGAATAACAATTTTAATCTTATTCGCAAGTTAATAAATCTTCGATAGGAGGATACTTAGTATTCCGTATGAGGAACGATCTCAGACATTATTATTGATATGTATACAACGTCATTGTTTTTATTATCTTGTGTATATAGCAAGGAAATGATTATATCGTGATGAATACCAATTTTATCTTTAAGGGCTTCGTCCTCTGCCTTTTGGTTCATCACACGAAATGATAGTGTTATTTTTGATGAAAATATTGTCTTGAATGTCTACACTGGAAAATTTTATTTACATTGCTTGTATGACGTAAAGCACAAAAACAATCACATTAATTGTTTTTAATTACCTGTAGTGTCTACGTCATGTTAAGCTACGATTTCTTGTTATGATCATGGACTATACAAGTACACGCATTACTATGTAACGAAAAGCTACTGTGATAAACAGATGACATCAAATTGTGTATTAGTTAGAAAATGCATGTCAACGCAATTTTAGTGTAAACTAGCCGTGCTTCGCTTATACGGGACATCAATCACCATCTTTAAATAGTGCGAAGTATCGAAACAAAGTAACCTATAAGTAGACCAGGTAAAAAAGCTACATTCATGCAAAATTTAATGTAAATCGGAACAGTGATTTTTGCGTGATTGAGTAACAAACAGACACACACCATCCCATTTTTATATTCTAGTTTAGATATCGCCTACCATTAATGATGTACTCGTCGTTTGTTATGTACTAAGGATACTTAAGGTTCTTTGAAAGGTACAGATATTTCTTATTTTATTTAGTTTAAAATCTTCGAAGAACTCAAACTGAAACCTTTCAAACCGAGTCACCCGTGAATATCGTCCAGGAGGTAAACAGAATCCTTTAAATCCAAAGGTCTGCAATAAACTTTACGATACTTGAATTAATCATTAAAGTAATTACCTTCATCTCTTTGTCCATAGCTGAGCCGACTTTAGTGGCGTTTGTTTTCTTCTTTCGTTGCTTTTTGATTGTAGCGGCCGCCTTGCTGTAGCTCTCTGAACGCAGTTTATGTTGTTGCAAGAATCTCTTTTGTTCCGACTACAAATAAAACAAAAATGTTTAGACAAGCTATTGTTGATTTATTATAATCCAAGCAATGGATCTTCAGTCGTGATATTACATAATATCCAGTCATGTTTACACATGCCAAATAATAATTGACTGTCTAATCGACCTTGTGTCTAATTGAACTGACTATACGTTTGGTTTCTAAATACCTTTTTAAATACGGAAGTGTTTGCAATATTACATATACAAAATAGATATTTCGCTTATATGACATTCCTCCAGTAGGGTAACATGTCGTTCATAAATGTTTAGACCGAAATATGCTTTTTTAAAGTAGCAGAACTCTTAAAAATTTAATTCTTTAGTTTTAATAGACGTCTACTGAGCAAGTGCGATTATCCAAATATACGAAAATAACATAAATTCAAGAACAAAAACACCGACCCTGAATATAAATCTAGATTTTACAAAATGGTAGGAGAACCTGAAACCTTCTGCGTGCGCACTATGCTTAACACGTGGATCATCTTTGATAGTCACATTTCATATCTTAGCTTCTAATATATATCTACACCTGTTTTTAAATTACTTAAATTGTTCTTGTTCTGAAATTAGAATCATCTCTGTTCAAAAATTGCCCTCTTATCTAAAGTTGCAATACTCGTTATTTAGATAAAGTGTGAAAGTTTATATTACAATTCCCACCGTGGTAATTCGGAACGAAATTAAAAAGGTAGGCTGACTGGGGTCGGAAATGCTCTTAGGTATATGACTATAGGCCATTCAATTCGGGGGAAACTTTTTTAATAGAAATTCTTATCGAGATAAACGAGAGGCTTCAGGTTATATGAACTTCGAATCATGTTCCTATCTAGTAAACAATTCGTGTAAATCGAGGAATAGGACTTTCTTCTTTTACGGGAAAGGTGCGATCAAGACAAGCTGAAAGGTATTAAGTGAAAGTTTGTAAACTTTGTTAGTACTGTTATAGGCTTTTTGAATAAGACGTTAGGTAATAGAAATTACAATTAACGTTAAGCGTTTTAAGCATTTCTGTCGATGGATAAAGAAGAATATACTGACATTATTAAATATACGTTACTTTCTATTAATATGGACTAAATAGCAGCGCCACAAATAATTTTGGGTTACAGCTTACAGCAGTGCTTTGAACATTAAACTACGAATAAACTGAATAATTTGTAACTGTTGACATTTAGAAAATACTTGGGTCAGGGTTATAGAATACATTTGTGTAATATCAATTGAAATATTGACCAAAATCAAGATTTAATTCGAAAGTAATAGTCATAGTTTTTCGTAAGTGTTGGGCAAAAAGGCAAATGAAAAATACATAGGTATTGTAGATTTGGAAATATATGGATCTCTTTCAAAAATTTTCAATGCAAGGCAGTGCCTTGGCGATTTAGCTAATGTTGTAAATGTCTTTACGCGACGGAATTGACTTTAATAAAGTATCGACATCGGACTAGTAACTCACTTCGTCAATTCACAAGAATTATCCGAAACTTGATATCATACGGTATCATAATTAAATATATACCTACTTATTAAAGTTCTATTGCATTTTACTCCATTATATATGACTTTTAGGAAGTTATATCAATTCATATAAACATAATTTATGTAAAAGATGGTATTTAAAATTAACGAGTAAAGTAACAATTGTAAAACAGATATATTACAAAGACAGATATACTTATATATTATAAAGACAGAAACAACTAACCAGTAATAGGCACCTATGTAAACGTTCCCTGCATTATAAAGGCAAAATACTAACCTGTACCACTTTGGTGTCTTTTTCCAGATTCGTTTCCAAGGGGACCAGTAGATCAACGTAGAACGCCTTCAGCTGTATCAAACAGATAAATTACGGATTATAGCCAGCTACGGAATAAAAAATTGAAATAAAAAACTTTTTATGGCAGGTGTTTTATGGGAAGAATTCTCTTGCTGCCACTTCATGTCTTAATAAAGGATTTACGAATGGTTTTTATTATATTTTATTTAGATGAGGTATGAGCATATTTAACGGACGGTAATATGAATCGGCTTGAAGAAGACGGGAAGAAAATGTAGATGTCTCATATACGATAGTATTTTAGCATAAATTTCTATAGATACGTAAGTCTTATAGGTCAGTTCGCTCGATTTATAAAGTCTTCAAGAGTGTCAATGCAACAGTGTTCGGATTCGGGTAAAATCGTTGTTTTATATGAAGTTAGTTCGAGGTGCCTATAAACGGCAGCTACCCGTTGCGATTAGATGGCATTACCTATATATGAGGCGACCATCTTAGTCCTCGGTAGTAGGAATCCATCTGTGACTGACTGTGTCAGATGGAACCCCTGTTCTCTGTTAAGTTACTTACCTTAACATTACCCATTCAATTTGATAAAAGAAGGTGGACTTACTTACTTAAGTTTTATAAAAATAATGTGTATTTCATGGTGCTTATAATTTTTTGACTTGTGGCTTAGTCGTGATAGAAGCAAATAAAACAATGTGTGTCTTCAAACAATTTTATAATTTATTTCGTGTTAAAATACTTTTAATAGTCCAGAAATTATTGAGGCAGCATAGGTTCTAAAAGATTTGTTGCAGAGCGTTTTTTTACCGCGTTTGAGTGTAATGTGTTACTAAAACGTAAAGTAAAGTAGCTCCAATGGGCTACTCAATAGTATTACTCATTAGTAAATAGCAATTATGTCTCATGCTTGAAGATAACGATAATAGAACCATAGCGCTCATTTATCCATTATCAGCTTCAGACCGAAAGGTATCGGCGAAACCGATCTTAGTAGAATTGAACAACCATGAACTAAGAACTTACAATATTCATTTGTTGATCTTGAATTTCTCGGTATACCTCCACGACTTTCATAAGGGCAGTCCCTGGAAATAAATTTGATAATATTAGTATTATTTACGCTCAGCCTCATTTCATTATTTAAGCTGTTGGTCATTCTTGTTAAAAATACCAATAAACCTAAACATACATTATATTTCAAAATCTTGTCAGTACAAATCAGAAAATAAAAGACATAAAAGTATAAGAATATTATTATTAAGGAACTACCATGAACATTATTATGTTTTATTATATAATCCATAAGCATAATCTCTCAAATTAAAAGAAATATAGGCTGGAAAGTATAAAAATAAACCTATAATGAAAATGAGAATTGGATGAAAACAATATAATTATAGACTACTATGAAGCTTCTTTATATTTTAACTAGAGATACTCATCAAAACGCGTAAAATTGAATCTTAATTTCGAAGAACACAATCTTTATAAGATTTTTTAACAAGCAATCCAATAAAGTATAAAGTGAAATGTTCCATTCTTACATATTGTATATTATTTTGTTTTCTGTTTTTATTATCTACGATAAATTAATAGATATGTGTTTTTAAAGCATCGTTTCGCAATCTTTTTCAAACAAGACATTCTCTTTTAAATTTATGTTAATTTTAACCACAACGGTCGGGTATATCAACCCTACTTTAAGCATTAGAACAACTTTGGATTAGATTAAAATTGCAAATAAGTTTGCATTATTTTATAGGTCTGCATAGATTGGGAACGAATGACACTGTGTAGCAATGTTCTAGTGCCTAGTCAGGCGTGGCTGTGCAATGCCCTTTCATCAGGCGATTGGTTTCAACGCCTCTTGCGACATTGCTTCGAAGTCCCAATGTTTGTATTTATGTTTAAGCTACACACGGCGATTTATATGCTTAGATAATTGAAATAGATGTTATAGCCTGCTGTTTTATGTCGTATTAAGCAAACGTTTTCTCATACTTAGGGAAGGCCTGAAGTAAACTTTACGATTCTGCTTCAAACTGCATGTTTAGTCTGGATAATTACGGGGTGGACACGAACCCTAGTTGGATATTTAAATGATCCATAAGGTTCGATAACGTTTGAAGACAGTTGTGCAATAACAACAGGGGCTTACAAAGCCTTCGACGCACGGAACCGTGCACGCAATTTATGCATTAACTTTGATGACCATCCAACGTTGGATGGATGACCCATCCAACTCCCAACTGCTTACGACGTTCATTTATTTTGTACAACCTTAACGATCTACCATTCTAAATTTAATCATAATTCCAAGTACGTAGTATTATTGTATTAATTAGTTAGACTGCCCCCGACCATCTGACCTATGATCTGAACAAGACTGCGGGAAACGGTTGGTCACAAGGTACGAAAACGGTTGAAATGGTGACAATTAGGAGAGTCAGTGGACATCAAAGACTTACTTTATTTAATTTTTATCTCATCATCGTAACACATTTTTTTCAACGCTAAGAGTTACAACTTTAAACTTTAAATTTCAACAAACTTTAATTCTCCACTAATTTACGCTGATTTCACACATTCTTCATAAAAGGCCTTGAGTTGAATCTATATTTTAGTCATCATACTACTTAAGCCGTATCAAGGTCGGCAGCCATTTTGTTAAAAATTCTATGTATGGTAAAGCAAAGGTTTGTGAAAACTCACCTATATCGGCACATCCTCCCCATGTGCCCTGCTGCGCCTGGCGGCCGAGTTTACCGACCGCATCTACGTAGAGGCGGGAAGCAGCCGCCGCACCTGTAGACACAAGACAAGATTTAGTATACATGTAAAAAAACGCTTTCTACACTCATAGTTACACAGTAGGGTTTTCTCCTGTGTCGTGGGTGCACGGGACGCACAAAGACGAATACACAAACACCCAGACCCAGAACAGAAATCTTAACTCAACATTCAGATGTCTGTCTGGCTGGGGATTGAACCCGGGACCCACTGCATGTCAGACCGGTATGGTGACCGCTCCGCCACGCGTGTCTGTACTTTAACAACATAGAATCTGGCTTCATTTTACATTACATTGTCATACTATCTTTTGCATAAAAGCAGGTTAAAAAATCCCTGTCATGCATCTCATATTAAGCTCAGCAGAAAGTTAAATATTTCTTATATATGCACAGTACAATTCTGCATAGTATGTTTGAAGACATTTTTTATCTAAGTATTCTATATGCTTTTAAACAACTTTATCCTATTCCAAAATCGAATCATGCCTATTTCGTTTACAATTAGTAAACAACGTTTAATTAAAAGCTGTATCCTTAAAATCAGATATATTCCATCAATAACATTTATTTGTAATAAAACATATCTATTTAAATACAACAATTCGATAATTTTTTAGGTTAATGAACTAGCTAGAATGACACCAGAAGAGGTAGAAACGTACAGGACTGAGTTGGAAGGCATTCGTGTTAAGGGGAAGGGTTGTCCAAAGCCAATAAAGAATTGGGCGCATTGTGGCATCAGCAAAAAGGAGTTGGATATATTAAAGAAGTTGAACTTTGAGAAGCCCACTCCAATACAGGCTCAAGCTATACCGGCTATTATGTCAGGAAGGTAAATAATAAGACCACATTTATTATTTTTATATTGCTATATTTTATTGAAGGTGGTAGCAGTCTCTGTAGTTCGACACCGGAAGCACCACCTCCACATTTATTTCTGTATAATTATAACAGTGTTATGCGTTGCTGTGTTCTGGTCTGAAGGTTGTGGTAAGGGATACATACTTTTCCGAGTCATTCCGTCTTAGTCCTCAGGGGTAGCAATGCATCTGTGGCTAACCTTAGGTGAGACTTTGATCTTAGCTAGGGTTGATTGCAGACGACCATGGGCGGCAGTAGCCACTTACCATCAGGTGGGCTGCATGCTCGTTTTCTACTTCCATACTATAAAAATAAATATGGAAGTAGCCAACTTGTAAACTAAGGCGCCCACTGTCGCCTATGCCACACGTCTGTAATTAATCTTGGATAGGATTAGAGGCAGATATCTGAGATTGTTCACAAAAGTTGGATTGCCTCATGTGAGTAGTGTCTGGCAAACTTACCTCAAGAGTGCCATCAAAGGTCATTATCACCTTGTTAAATATCACATAAAATTAATAGTTTAAATAACTATCAACTGTTTACTACAAATAGAAATAATTATTTACTACGAGTATGTGTAGAATAATGTGATTCGATTTAACATTTACTCCAATTTCAGGGACTTAATAGGCATAGCAAAGACAGGTTCCGGCAAGACCCTGGCATTCATTTTGCCTATGTTTCGTCACGTGCTGGACCAACCGCCGCTAGAGGACACCGACGGACCCATATCCCTCATCATGACACCCACAAGAGAGCTGTGCATGCAGATCGGAAAGGATATCAAAAAGTTCTCCAAGTCTTTAGGCTTGAGAGTTGTCTGTGTGTATGGTGGGACTGGTATATCTGAACAGGTGAGTTCATGTAATTGTGTTTCATGTAATGTAATTTTAAGGGGTTAATTAGTAAAATTTCGAAAAAATATTTTTTACAATAGGCTATTTGACAATGCGAAAAATTAAGTGTCAATTACTGATATCAGTATATATTATGAGTTTAAAAATGGTCATTTATTAACGTAAGTTGAAGATATTAATTAATTTATCTAAAAACCTGTAAATAAAAATGCATTTTTTTAAAGTTTGTCACGTGAAACTAAATGCTCCTGATTGGTCGGGTTTATGATGACATCACTTGTTTGTAAACCTCCTTTGTCAGTTGCCTG
>DWTU01000886.1:0-14879 GCA_018251515.1 Cecropterus confusis
CAACCGCCTTATAAGCGTTGTGTACCCTCATTTTATTATCGTACGATCATATCACGTGATTGTCAATGATGACATTGATATCTAACAATATGTACGTAAGATAACCAAATATTTTACAGGTCAACTGGAGTGGATCAATAATCTGACGTGGACTGGTCAGCAACAGTTTCTGAGCACGCCGCGAACTACTCTTATCATAAACAGTTTAGTCGAAGGCTACTTCCGAGAGACTCCACGGTTGACCTTCTACTGGATGAACGCTGCAGGAACAGCCGTAAGAACGACTTGATTGAAACTTGATTTGAAAAATTCAGAACAACATAATAACTGAAGGTAGAACGCTTGCAGTTCGACTAGGACAGCACCACCGCCACACCTGTTTCTGCCTTATAACAGCAGTGTTATGCATTGCTGTGTTCTGGTCTGAAGGGTGTGGTAAGTGAGATATACTAACCGAGGCGTTACGAAATAGTCCTCAGGAGTAGCAACGCATCTTATCTGACGGCAATGGTCACTTTCCATAAGATTGACTGCATGCTACTTTTTTCGACTTCCATTTATAAAAAAACTTATTCTTTTACCATACCTACCTATATATCAAAGCGAAAGAATACTCACTGTTGACTAATCGTGAAAGTATCGTAATAGACTAAAATTATGTTTATTTTATGACATAGACACCCAATAAAAACTTTTTGAACATTCCACTCTGAAGGAGATTTAATAGGCGTTAAATAATTATTATATATACTTTTTTCAGGTACCTCTCGAAAGTCCTGTTGCAATGAGACGAATCCTAGAACGAATTACAAGACAATAAGAAATTAATATTTGTTTCAGTTTTTGTTTTATTTTTATAATATCATTTGTCGCGTAATATAAAAATATGACAAATATACTTTTATTAAGCGATGATTAACAGATATTATCATCAGTTTTATGCTTATCTATTACCATTAAGAACTAATAGGAAGGTTGCCTACCAGACGGTTCCTTGAATTAAGCAAGTTCAAATAATACCTTCGAAATAAAACTAGGTATGTTATGAAATGCTTGTTAATTACCATTGAAATACAGATATAACAGATATATCAGTGAACATAAAAAACTTTAAAATGTAGCAAATTCCAACTCCTATAAAATCACCTCCGAAGAACTTTACAGGAAACTATGCAACAGCTTTTTACTACTTATTTATTATTAGCTACTAATTTTTTAGGAAGGCTCTGTGCCTTTAAATATATTATAACGGTTATGATTAAACACATTAAAACGAAAACACTTCGAATTTAAACGAACATTAAATCGGTATCGTAATAAAAACCGAATTTACGTCACTTACTCGCTTGAAATATCGATTCGTATCTCGACACGAATCGATATTTTGATCTCTCTTAGTACATGTACTTTTAGTAGAGTAGTTTATTACGTTTCCTCAAAACTATCATTGTTTAAGTATTTCTCTAACGTTGTAAAGTACACTATCGTTATATGTACTAACATGTAATGTTAAGATATTTGATTTTCGCAATGTAAATTTGCTAAATATGTGATATAAATAAACAGTTTGGAATTTAATGCTATTTCATTATAATCTAATCGCTGTGTACATTTATAATTTTGTATGTATTAATTTATAAATATTGAGATGTGTCTAAAGAGTAACGGATACGCATATGGATACAGATCTATTTCATGCCTCGGATATCCGCGGATACGGATATGGATCTCCGGCACAACACTACTTGATAGCCTTGTATCAGTTGTGAAAAAAAGATGGCCGCGAACTAATAAAGTTAGGTTTGAAGGCGCTAAGCCAAAACCGTAAAAACATTTTAAACAATGTATCGGTTGTAAAATATCGATACTTACTCGGTATCGGGCGTAACGTATTGATACTTAGTCACATCGATATTTTATTTTTTAATTTAGAAAGAAATAAATACAGTAATAAGTATTGATATTCGTATTTATATCGTATAAGTGATGTAAGTACTTTTGACCGATAACTCCGTATTTAGGTTTAAAATATCGATACAAAAAGTACTTGGTATCGGAAGGTAAGTATCGAGTAAGTATATGAAATCGTTCATCCCTAATTGTGACAAGCATTTATTTACAATTTGACAGTGTCAATTTGTTTAGACAGATCTATAAATTTGTGACTTAGGAATCGGTGATCCTGATTTAATCCATTTTCTCATGCAAAAAATGCTTTAGAGTACTGATTCCGTAGTGATAATGGCGGATATTCTTGACATTCTGGACATAGAGCAGCCAGGAGCTGCAGAGATTACGAGGGAGAGTATAATCCACGGAGACAGGAACAAAAAGAAATATGTCACCGCCAAAGCTGTTAGGCGGCCGGAGGGCATGCATAGGGAGGTCTTCGCCCTCCTCTATAATGATAATAAGGACCTACCACCTCTCATGCCTACCGTTACAGGTAGGTTTTATTTCATGATATTTATTATGTTGTTGTTGTGATTAGTTGTTGTCTTGTTGTTCATTTTACCATGAACCCAATAAGCCCCTCTGCTGGGCATAACTACCTTAATACTATACATAAATACCTTTAAGTCATAGTCAACATTCCTGGCGAAATGACATTACTAGACTTCCTAGTTCTGCCGTAACCATTAACCGAGAGGGTACTGCAACACCTATTTCTAGCTTAGATCAGTTCTTCCATTTCTGTGGAAGGGTGTGGTTGCCGGCTTACCAGGCAATGATCACTATGATCATCTCACCTCACCCCCGGTTCTCTGAAGCAGCAATGCATCTGTGATGATCCACTTCAGAACCCCTATTCTATATGGACTTACTTATCCATAAGCGCCAGTCACCACTTACCATCAAGTGGACAGCATGCTTGTTTGTTACTTCAATCTGATAAATTTAAGTAGCAAATGTCTGATTCCAGAATCAAATGCCGCAGTTAAGTATTTCTGTTAAGTATTTCTATGTTATATTCTATATTATGGATAAAAAATATCAGTTTATCATGATGATAAACATTGTTATATGTAGTGTCCGACCGAAGCTTGGTTTTGTCCGCCTTCGGCCAAAAAAATCACATTGGCCAAAATGGGCCGAAGTTCTGGCCAACGCCGCAAGTTTCTAGCTAAGGAAAAAATTTAAGAAACTGTAACAAATGTACTACCCCGATTGAGATGGTAAAGCGCAGAAGTAAGCACATGCTCAAAAGTGGGCCAGTTGTGTATGAAATTCACATTATTTCAAAATTTTATCATTCTTGACTGCTTGCAAAATAAATTTAATCAGCTCTAGACATTGTTTATATATAATAAACATTAAAATTTATTCACGAAAGTTTTTCATTGGTATATTATTCATTTTTAGCCAAATTATTGGCTTCGGATTCGGTCAAAAATCAACCTTTGCTCAGTCACTGGTAATATTAATGTTTGTATATAAAATTAATGAAAATTTTTCAGGAAATGCATACAAACAAACAAAAGCAAAGCTTGGTATGCGCAAGGCGAGGAAATGGGTTTGGGCTCCGTTCACTAATCCAGCTCGGAAAGACAATGCCATTTTCCACCATTGGAAGCGAACATCTGACGAGACTAAGGAGTATCCCTTTGCACAGTTCAATAAGGTAAGCTTTTTTGTAACAACATGAAGATCAAAGGCTGCACCACAGCCTTACGGCAGCCAACTATACCGGTGGACAGTGTATCCACCAAGGGACTTGCCTGGGCAAAGAAGGGTTTGCCGAGTTTAAAGATGAATTTAGATTTCTGTTCTGGGTCTGTGTGTTTGTGTATTCGTGTCCATGGCACCCACGACACAGGTGAAAATCCTACTGTGGGGCTAGAAAGAAGAATTTCAAGGACTAACTGTACCTGTACAATGACAGAAGGTAATTAGTAGCAACTGGACTTGTATATCTTGTGATTCCTATTATATTATAAGCATTATAAAGTGCTCTAAAAATTTATTGTTAGGGATCATCCATAAATTACGCCACACGATAAGGGGGGGGAGGGAGTCAATGAAGTGTGACATGGTGTGACAAGGGACCCTTAATTTTGTGACGACACATTTCCAATATATGTTAGTATAAAAATCTAATTTATAATTTGAGAACTACTGTTTTAATTTAATAATTTCTATGTGTAAAATTGCAAAATAAGACATCACACTTTGGGGGTAGGGGGGCGTATCATAAATGTGACCAGATTTAATAATAAGGACATAGAGGGCTCAAAAATTCGGAAAATTTCTGTGACGTAATTTATGTATGACCCCTTCGGTGCCAAGTTTATAAAAATATGCTGATACTGATATTTTATAAAAATATGAATACTATGTATGACTTCCCAGACCACTTATGGCACAGTGTTTTAAAAATTTTATACAATTATTATTTACAGCAAGTCTCAATACCATCGTACTCCGAGTCTGAATACAATCAATATTTGAAGTCAGAGGATTGGAGTCAGGCGGAAACAGATCACCTCATGGATCTCTGCCAGCGGTTTGATTTGCGGTTCATTGTCATACATGACAGATGGGACCGTGCTGCGTTCAGAGACAGGAGTGTTGAAGATTTGAAGGAGAGATACTATAATATATGTGCAATATTGAGCAAGGTATAATAAAAGTTATTAGAGGGGCACAGACTATTTCTCAATTGTTTAACTGTGTCCATCAAAACTTCTTCTTTTCCACAAGATCTAAACGTCGTGATAAAAGTGGCTATAGTTATTTAGTTATAAAAATTATGAATATACATAAGTACACCAAAATGATTTGACCTCTCATTTCTCTTTTAACAGATGACTCAAGATATCCCAAATGACTGAAATTGGTTTTGTAAAAACTGTTTCCCAAATTACTTGTTACTTCACTAAGAACTTAGACACTAGGTTTTCTAAGCATTGATGTAATAAGTTATATAATTCTTAAGACTAATCGTTGAATAATATTATCCACAGGTAAAAACAAATCCCTGGTCTAATACCGTGACTTTGGTGAATGGAGAAAAAAGGACATATCACTATGATGCTGAACATGAAAGGAAAAGGAAGGAGCAGTTGCGGAGATTGTTTGATAGAACACAAGAACAGGTCTGTTGCTTTATTTGCAGAAATATTTTAATGACCAAGTGATGCAGACTTAGTTGTAGAAATATTGTAACCAAAGTTGTCGACCAAAGTGTGATGACTCACTCGCACAGTTGTATTGACCAAGTGATGCAGACTTAGTTGTAGAGATGTTGTAACCCAGAGTTTGCGTATCGATATTTTCATTCAAAAAACAATGCTTTCCTTTCTACACTCATAGTAGTCTCTTCTACACCCACTGTAGGATTTTCTCCTGCTTCGTGGGTACCATGAATACACAAAGACAAATCCACAAACACCCAGACCCAAAACACAAATCTAAATATATCATTCAGATGTCTTTCTGGCCTGGGATCGAACCCAGAACCCACTATGTGTCAGACCGTCAGATAAATAGTCAATAAAATAATCAATATTTAGTCTTGCAGTGACTCACTTTTTATATTTTTGCATTAACATATTCAAAATATTTTTCCCCTGCATTATTTTGAGAGAAGTTTACACAGAACTTTATTAATGTATAGTTTGATTGAAAGTTTTAATTCTTAATTATATTGTTACAGATCGAAGAAGAACAAATGCTTTTATCAGAACTAAAGAAGATAGAAGCTAGGAAGCGTGAACGAGAAAGGAAGACCCAAGATCTACAGAAACTAATCTCTAGGGCAGACTGCGGTAATGGCTTGCCCAGCAGTCAAGTCAGCATAAACATGGAAGGGCCTAACACCCCAACCAGCACGTCTTCAAGCATCGCTAGAAGACATGATAGGAAGTTGCATAAGAAAAAGCTGTCAACACAACAGAGGCCTGTCCGAGCTGTGGAGACTGTTGTAAGTATTACATGTAGTGTAACAATTAATATTTACGAATTAAAATAGTAGTATGATGCATAACAAAGCTTTCTACACTAATTGCCCCCACACTCTTGAGTATAGGCAGATGAGTTGTGCTTTCATAAATAAAGAAACTAAGAAATATTACTCTATACTTGGATTTTTTTTGTGTCATGAGTGCCTTGGAATGCAAACAAGTACACAAACATCTAGACTTGAACAGAAATCCACATTCATCATTCAGGTACCCATTTGGCTGGGACAGATAGGTATCTGAATGATGAAACCCATTGCATGTCAAACCAGTATGGTGACTGCTTTAACAGATTCCCTAAATATAGTTTTTGTAGTCTCTATTATATGTCAGTTCTCTTGCTTCTGTCAGAGATCCATGTTAAGTTTTTTGCCACTATGGTGGCAAAAATAAAGTTTATACAATTTTGTGAACACCAGTATGCACCTATTTTACAGGTCTGTACCTGTAGTAGTTTTACGTGGTCTTTACCTGTAGTCAATCTTATACATAGATGAGAATAATACCATAATTCCTTGAAGATGATTAACAAAAATATACCTCGTGTTACTATGTGATAGGCTCTCATAGAATTCTTAACATGGATTTAATGTCATAAATCACACATGTTCATGTACAACACTAATTAGATAATACCTGATCGTCAATTATTACATACCTTTAATTACTTACTTATTTTTTTTTTATTATTACTTATTACACGCATATATCTTCATTAATAAAATTGTCAAGGGGTACAGTAGAATTGATTGAAACTTAAATTAAATAAAAAACATAAAAAATATCGATTTCGAGTCGACAACATATATCCGCATATTTCGAATTGTCAAGTATTTTGTTAAATTTTAAAGTTGAAAATAGTCGCCATATTGGCCACTCGGATGCCATCTTGAATTTCTTAGAACCGATTCACGTAATAATACGATAAGCAGCCATCTAGCGGCGTTAATTACCCAGTTTTGATATTTTATACTAGATGGCGTTACAAAATTTTACCTAGCATTTCTGCATCACGCTATTGTGAACGTGTGTAGGTTTGTATAGATATGCTCGGAATTTGAATTTGGGTGTCGCTAGCACTGAGACCAGTTTATTAAACTTGAAACTAGCAGCTACAAGTGGTGTACATAAAAAATTCTACCTACATTTTGTAAAAGATTATGTATGAGACACATTGAAACTGAGCGAAGCCGGGTTTTTATATAGTCTATTTAATATACTCATCAGTTAAGCTACAGAGTAAATAGAATGACTTGTTACCATTAATTCTTTTTTACATCTAGACCGTGGAGTGGTCCGGAATTAAGTTCCCCGAGGCTCGCGGAACTGGCGTATGGCTACGTTCTCAGCGAATGAAACTGCCGCCTGGTGTGGGCCAGCGAAAGACCAAAGCTATAGAGCAAGAGCTACGGGCTATGAATATTGGTTGGTGATTCCTTCAGTTTCCTTTGAAGTTACTTAAACATTTTTTTTTTACATGAAGATAGCAAACAAGAATGCAGTCCATCTACTAATAAGTAACTATTGTTTTCAATGGAAATCTGTAATCAACCCTGCACAAGATAGGAGTGTCAATTACAATTGAATTTAATTACAGCTCTAGTAATACCACACATTGCTATATAACAATGGTACAAAGACTTAAGGCTGTAGTTTGAAGAGTTGACAGTGTGTTAAGGAAGACATACTTCTCTGAGGCATTCCATCTCAGTCCTCAGGGGTAGCAATGAATCTGTGGCTAAGCTTAGGTGACACTTTGATCTTACCTAGGGTTGATTACAGATGTCCATGGGCGGCAGTAGTCACTTACTACCAGGTGGCCTGCATGCTCATTTGCTACTTCCATATAATAAAAAAAAAGTTTATGAAATATTAAAATATAGTTTCATGATTAGAAAACCATTTATAGCAGGCATAATCTTCGGAAGTAGATCTAAGGCATTTATAGTCATTGCCTACCCTTTGTTAATGTAATGGAAAATAAAACCTTTCTTCAGAATACAACAATGAAATGAAATGAACGTTGGATATGAATTATTCTTACAATATTGTGAATTGTATTCAATCATCAAATCTGCTTTAAATAATAAGCAGTGAAAGCCATTTTTTTACTAATAATAATAATAATAATATTATGCCATTAAAATTTCAGACATCACACCTACACCAACTGAGGCAATATGCAAACACTTCAACGAGCTGAGGTCAGACCTCGCCTTGGCTCTGGATTTGAAGAATGCACTGGCGTCCTGTGAGTTTGAACTGCAAGCTCTGAGGCATCAGTATGAAGCACTAAATCCTGGAAAGGTAACTTAAAATTTAAATAGTAACAGATACAATGTCATTGTTACCGAATAGTATGGAATTTGCACTGTGTAGTATTTTTTTTATGATATATGACTGTGCTGTCTACCTGATGGTCAGCGGTCACTGCCGCCCATAGACTTCCTTAACCGACTCCATATGGATTCTATCTGAAGTAAATCATAGACGTGTTGAACTGATGACTAAGATGGTTGGCTCATATATAAGTGAGCTGGCAACCACTCCTTTCCATGGCGATAAAAGACAAAATTTCACGACAGAAATAGATAACAGTGTACACTTTCTGTAAATACATCTATTTCAGTAACCAAGCAATTAATTCCTTACTAAATATATTATTTTTAGCTACATCACATTTAATGTTTAGTAGGCTAGGTGGCTAGATTAGAAGTATATTTCCGGGGTACTAACACAGTAATATTTCCAACAAGCTCCAACTTTATTACTGTTTATATAAACTCTATTTCTTCTATTTCAGACTCTCACAATTCCAGCATCAATATGCAACACATCCACTGATAGCGAAACTAAACCCATGGGAGAGATCATCGATGTGGTTGGGTCACCGAGCGCCCTCAACACCACCATATAGCATTTACACCTGGAAGATCATCATAGTTCCAAGTATATATCGAAATAGAACATTTTATACTTACTGGAGCTTGTGTGAAAAACAGAAATTGGTGATGAAATGAAACAATAAGTGAAAACTGAAATTACAATACTACACACTAGTTACATATTACAAAAAAGTGGCTAAAGTAAATAATTAAATAGTGTTTTGTGCGAATTGTGTTGAATTTCTGCCTTGTGTTAATTTTGTGGTTAATATCCCATTACCAAATAAATAGTTAGCAGTATTACAGTATCTGATGGCATGTACACAGTCATGTTTGCAGACATTATTTTAAGGTTTAACTCAATACTTGTAAAGTAGTTAAAATAATAATTAATATTGTCTGATCAGTTAAGTGTCTTTTAAAAATAAGTAATAACTATATGATTTCGCTGTAAAAAGCCAATATACAATTTTAGATACATCTAATCTGCAGGATCAATATAAAAATGTCCATAAACATAATATATAATATTAAACTCAATTAATAGTAGGAATATATTAGAAATATTTGTATAAGGTATAAAATCAAAGTCAACCCATTATTGTCCCACTGCTGGGCACCGGTCTTCTCAGAATAAGAGTTTCAGTGGTGTATGCGCAGGATTCAAACCTCGGATCCTTGATTGAGAGAATGAGTATCAACCATTATGCTATCACTGCTCGGTAGACAGATGGAAACTATTTACTGATAGTTTATGTCATCCATCCATGAGCCATTTAAAGTCCACTGTTGAACCTAGACCTCCCCTAAATCTGAATTTTTGGCATTAACTGCACTGCATGCCTGTTGAGGACTGCAGTGGGTGTTGATATTAGACAGGAGGACTGAAACCCATCTGGATTTAGCCCCTTAGTCACCTGATATTCTTGGGAAGAGGGAATCCTAACTATTCAAGATTGACACCATACAGCACAATTATGTATAGTTTACAAATTACATGTGATAAAGCAGATTGTTGCTGTTGTCTATAAAACACTTTCTTGAGTGCATATTAGTATTAAAAAGATTTAAAGACTTCAGTTGTATTTTTTTATTTATTAGCCTAGTATATTAACTTAAAATTAGCCTTAGAGCCAGTCCACACGGCGCATTGCGTCGACGTAGCGCTGTTGTTGCGTCATTTTATATACTAATAATCACAGTGTACGGAATTTACACTATGATTGAGAACATATATGACTAAACTGCAGCGCCCAATACGAAGCGGATAGGGGTGTACTCATTGCGTCGCTGGATTCCGCCGAAGCCGGAGTCGCAGTGACTGCGATGGTGCAGCACCTGTGTGGCCGGTTATGCGTCAAAACGTTTGCGTTGCAACGATGCAACGTAACGCGCCGTGTAAATCAACTCTTACATCACACATGAAGTATTGAAACAAATTTCCTAATATAGGTATACATGTAGTAAAATGCATTTCTAGCATACACTGACCATCAAAAGAAGTTGTTTCCATTGTTTTGCCCTGAACATCTACTATGGGATGTAAATATAGCATTGATACCATGTGAAATTTCTTTTTATCTTTTAGCAGTTGTGTATCATTAATTCTCTTATGCAAATACACTAAATGGCCCCTTTTGGAGCACCATACGCATCTGGCATTCTTTCTATTGTATATTTATGTTCTGCGACATACATTATTGGGACACCGGGGATCTTACGTATCCTCCTTTTCAAGTCTTTATCATTTGTAGCAACTATATAACACTTATGTTGAGTCACTCGTTGTACGATGCAATCATCAGCATATGTTCCTTTATGCAAACAAGTGATTCTCTCGAACCGAGGGTCTTTTATGATTCTTAGTGCCACTCTGTATTTTCGGCCTAGTTTTTCTAATTCACCCAGAACACAGTCAGTTATGTATGGAATGCATTTAGCGTATAAGCAATCCATCATGTTCTGAACAATATCTAACTTATTCTTAATAGAGAAGTTGATGAAGTTTGTATCTATTAGAACGTGATATGGAGGTCCTAACTGGGTGTTGTATTGGAAGAATAGCGCTGAACTCGCTTGAGGTACTTCTCTGACCTTAAGCTCGTGTGGGTCTTCGGGTTTCTTCTTTTTAGGCGCAGCTCTTTCAGATGCCTTAATTCGACTGTCGCTGGGGCTTATTAGTTTCTTCATTTTAGCGAACCTCTGCTCTACTATCTTCCTAGTCTTCCTTTGTTTACCCTGTAATCATGAACGGGCTTGTTATTTTTTATAAAATAACTTAATAAGAGTAAATGTATACTATATATAAGAATTTTCAATCAATTCCATACATATATTTATAAACTCACCATGGTCTTTCCCCACTTTACAGCTGATTTATTACGAAATATTAAATGAAATACGCAGCGCCTATATTTCCAATTTTTTACAAATATTTCAAATGTAACAGGTGATTTTGTACACATAACCTCAATTAATATAAGTCAAACGCACGATATCTACGATATTTTTGACACTTGACAACGTCAAATTAACATCAATGGAGTAGTCATTTTTTTTTAAATATTGTCTTGTATGCCCTCGGCTACATGCTTTTTACCTGCACTTTTTTTAACTTAAAAAAAAAAATGTATATACAAAGTCTATTAAACATATCACGGGCCTACGATACCAATAGATAATTTACCGCGGAATTTTGAGCTGTAAGTCTTGAAAATAGAATAACGATTTGTGTAATATTGTACTTCATTTTGATTCGCAAAACTGACTAGGGATATCGATAACAATCGATGCATTTAGAAATGTAGATCATCGATAGATTTAATATTTGAAACATCGTTACCAAGTCCAAGTTACCATTAATAATATAATCTGTTTAATTAGTCTATTATGCTAAAAAAAACCTTGCTAAAGCCCTCTCATTATAAGCGTGACCTTCGTAATCGACAAGGTTGTGCCTACTACAATTTTTTTGTCACACACCTCAGAGTTTTGTACAAGGTTGAAAACTTTCTAGATATTTATAAGATTTTTAGGATTTAACTCGCGTCACTTTAGATATTAATAACTTCAATCTAACAATTCGTTTCATTATATTTTTAACCATCATCAATTTTCTTTTAGACTTTTGACAACTTTTTATCGATATTTATTACTATAACATACGTCTATAAAAATATTTTAACCATCGAATTTTAGGAAAAAGATAAATAATAGGCCTGAAATTAATATTGATATTTAAAAATAAATAATCTGTAAATATTAATCACACCAAATAAGCACGTATTTATTTATTTATATCAATAAATACTTCATTTTAAATATAATGAAAGTTTATTGCTGCTTTCATGAGAAATAACACAAAATAAGTGAAGAACGCAAAATTTTATATAACAGCCAGATGAAATGCTTTTAGTTTTTTCTTTTTAATAATTGAAGTTAAAATAATAAAAAATATAAGGCCAGTAATCACAATGGAGTTAGAGCACCAAGTTATCAATTCTAAAATAAATTATATGATAAGGATAATGCAGACATATATAAAACTTTTTTCATGTATTTTTTTATATTTTTACGTGTATATTTGTAATTATATAATAAATAATACGTTATCACACGTTGATAGACGACTTAATTTATAATCACCTGTAGCACACTACGAATTAAAAAAAAAACGCTAAAGAAAAAAGTTTATCACGTCACTGTCATTGTATTTACAACAGATTTCACGCTCCCTGCATAGAATTTTTAGTTTTAGATACTTTTGTAATAGTTTTCTACTGTGTCGTGAAATCTGTACAAATTTTCACTGCCTGTAAATTGCCATGTGTTGTAAATTTTACGGAATTCGGTAGTTGTTCCTTTTTATACTATGTCTAGTATATCATCGTCAAGTAACAAAAATTACTCAAGAAAATCGAATAACAATCGAGATCGTGACAGAAATAGGTCCAGCGACAGCCTCTGCGAAATCACTTGTCTCGTTGATAAGGTAAGAAATAGTTTAAATCAATTTCCCCCGCAATTAATTATACCAATTAAATACCATGGTTTTAGTGTTTCAAACTTTTATAAGTGGTGGTTAACTTGTATTGTAATGTTTATAAGCTCTTAAATAACCACCTCTTGTATAATTTGACTGCCAATAAAGTTTAATGATTTAATAGAGTATTCAAACAAAACCTAACCTTTATCCCAAATATATTGTGTGTGCCCTGTTGTAAATTGAAGGATGTACCAAGATAAACTATATAAGGATTAAGTATATAAGGATTTGAACATTGTAACTTAGTCAACAGTATATCAACCATGTGTATGAACCTTATTTGGAGCTTCTTCTGTTATATGAAGAAGTTGAAATTTTTAAAAGTAATTTGTATAAAGTCGACTTAACTTAGTTCATTGTCAGCGATTCATTTATAGCTGTCCTTGAGGATAGCTCTAATCTAGGGGTCGGCAACCTTTAGAGTCGGAAGAGTCAAAAATTACAATTTCAAAGTTTTTCAAGAGCCACAATTTTTTTCTTGCCAACAATAAATAATTTATACTAACTTTATTATTGCATATGAAACTAAAGAGTCACAGCTTTATATCAAAGAGCCGCTGGTTGCCGACCCCTGCTCTAATCCTATCTGGAGTACATTATATATGTCCATAGGTTAGCAGTTGTTCCACACCGTTAGATGGACTACATGCTTATTTGCTTCTTTTATTATAGAAATGAAACAGAAAAATGAAACCATATTAAATATCTTTATTACGTCATTTAAAATTTTGCACTTTATTAACTGAGAAAACAATAATTACAGTATAAGACATATAAACACACAAAGAGAATTTACTTAAATACAAGTTACAATTACATTTCAAACAATTAATGACATGTATAATACACTTTTTTATAAATTTTTACAGGATGTATTACAGTCTCAGGGCAAGTTTGCCGGCATTGGGCCAGAATCAGTGCAGTGCATGGCCGAGCAGATCGGTGTTGAGCTCAACCCTGACGCGGCATCAAATCTCGCTGAGGATGTCAGTTACAAACTACGTCAGACCATTAGTGTATGTAATTTGTAACCTATTGTATGAATTAGAGATGCACCAAATAGTGTTCTCACTGGATAACCGAACACTGAACATTATTTGGGTTTAATCTTTGCTGAACCGCATATTAGGTGTTTTAAAAAAAAATTAAAATGTTGATTTGAGGTTTAAAATAAAAATAAAAGCTGCTTTAAAATTTTGGAGTGAATGTTGGCTATACTAATTATAGGTTAAGAAATAATTATGCTGACTTGAGGTTACCAAATAAATGCTGAGTGAAATTTAATTCTTTTAGCTTTATTCACACACTTTCTACAAAGGATTTCTTTGAATTATAATATTACATAAATCTTACATAAGAATTAGAAGAAGAATAAGTAGAAAGAGGAATCTTTTAGTTCAATACCGTGTAGTTTAGCGAAAATAGAAATACTCGAACCAAATATATAAATGTATGTTATTTTTCTCTTTCTAACATTACCCTCATCAACCCATTATTGTTCTATTGGGTACAGGTCTTCTCTCGGAAGACAAGCATTAGCAAGATGATGTGAAAATTTTTGTAAGACAAATATAAGTGGACTAATCTGTAACATATAGTCTATAAAAATGTAAGATATAAAACATGCCAAAATATTGATCTCATTTTCAGCTTCATTTTGATGCATCCCTATTATTTGTTTATCTCTATTATAGGTTTTCCAAAAAAACAAAATAATAAGATCTTTGTATCCATGGTCTCAGAGATACAGAAAATCCTTTTTAGTATTAACTTGCAAATGCATAAAAATCGTACATCTATGCATTAACTATATGTTATTTAATAATGTATATTCTTATATATCATTACATACATGACTATATATTATTACATTATTTCCAGGCAATTGCATTACACAGTGAGATGATGAAGAAGTCCTGCGTGGACAGTTGGGATGTGAACACAGTGTACAGACTGGCCGACACGAGTCCTGTGGTTGGCGCGTGTCCC
>DWTU01000887.1:0-14878 GCA_018251515.1 Cecropterus confusis
CGGAACAAGAGGAGGCATTGATTTAAAAAAGAGTATTTTTCCCATAGTCAGATATATTATATGCTGGTTTATTTCTGGTTGGATATGCGGAAAATCAATACATTTTGCCAGATAATAACATACATCAAATATTGTATACAGACAAGTATTGAACTTGGAAAATTGGCATACAAATTGATACATACATACGTGTATGTACATTTGTATCAATTTGCATGCAATAAGCCGTATAAGCACAACATTTAGTACTAAGAACCACATCAAATTTTTTTATTGCCCAATGAAGTGGGCACGGGTCTGCTAGTATGATATAATTATTTATATATATCATATTATTTTTCATATATCATCTTTTGAGACTGTTATATGTCGCTCGATCATGTCCGGCTCGAAGGCTAAAAAATGTAAAATCCCAGATAGAACTGTTACACCGAATTACAAAAAAACTAGTTTTATGATGGCAAATTTATTCTCGCGTCCTTTTTTGCATTTTTCAAAATAGATTAATAATGTTACTCGTAGATTTATAGTATTTTCATACAATTACTGTACTTAAGGATTATAATTAGAGTAGCTAAGGAGCATAGCACAGCGGCCACTGCCCCTAAAATGAAAATTTATGTAAAAATGTTTATTGGTTAGTGCGTGTTAAGCTCTTGCCATGTGTCGTCTCTGTTCACGACACAGGACATCCTAACGTGGGACTTTTATAGTATAGAAAGCTTGTTCAAGATTCATCATCATTTACTATTTAAAACCGCATCCGCGTTGGATGTCTTGGCAAACACAAGCAAGCAAGGTTATTTTATCGTATTTATATTATGTTATCATAGGTTAATTTCGGCAAGTAATTCGAAGCTTTAATATTGTCAACTTCATAATATTATCAACATTATCTTTCACCATTGAATAAGTTCATGCATGGGATCGCGCCCTCGGGGTGGTACTTGAAATTGCCGCCTCCCACTATGAATAAGTCGGTAAAATGGAGGTCGTTAACAATAGAAAGTGAAAATTTGTCACAATAGAGGTTTACTATTATGTCGCCCATTAAAATTTTCTCCAGAGGGCTAAATTTAAAAGGTCTTTCTGTACAAAATACAAGTAATCGAATATGAAAAATGTGTACATATACGTTTTCAAAAAAGCGCGACCAAAATACATAAAATATATTGAATAAAATGTCATTCATAATGATTCATAATGAACATAATGATGTTACAGCGCGAGGCGGCATGCGCGTGGCACGCTCGCTGGCGGCGCTCGCCGTGCTGCTGGCCGTCGCGGCAGCCAGCCCGCAAGCCGCTAATCCTTTGTACAACAAGTGAGTACATATTATATTAAATATGACAAAGAGATCTCCTGCCAGGCTAGGCGATCACGACTAAGGAGTTTCTCCAACATTTCTTCTCCAACAGTTTCTGTTCAGACCTTGTATATATGCGGGATGTTGAGAAAACTCCGATAGCGTGGTTATTGTTGACGAAGCTGAAGATGGATGCCGGCACCACAGTTGCCATTACATACCTCTTCGTGGACCTCTGATGCCTGTCAATGACAAGCGAGCCACGCTAACCCGACATTATACCGAAGATATCCCGGACGTCAGCCTGTATGAGATTCGATTGGCCCTCAAACAGCTCAAAAACAACCGAGCGCCCGGTGAAGATGGAATCACAACTGAATTGCTAAAAGCAGGTGGGAGACCTATTTTGAAAGCGCTCCAACAGTTGTTCGATTCCGTCATTAGCCAGGGCATAGCACCGGAGGCGTGGAGCAGAAGCGTAGTGGTACTGTTCTTCAAGAAAGGCGATAAGTCTTTATTGAAGAACTACAGGCCCATTGCGCTTCTGAGCCACGTCTACAAGGTGTTTTCGAGGGTCATCAATAACCGAATAGCTCGCAGGCTCGACGACTTTCAGCCTCCCGAACAAGCCGGATTCCGTAAAGGCTTTAGTACCATGGACCACATACACACACTGCGGCAAATTGTAGAGAAGGCCGAGGAGTACAATCTGCCGTTGTGTGTAGCTTATGTGGACTATGAGAAGGCCTTCGATTCTATCGAGACGTGGGCGGTATTGGAGTTGCTCCAGCGGTGCTAGATTGACTATCGGTACATCGAAGTGTTGAAGTGTATATATATAAGGCAGCCTCAATGTATCACACGACTAATATAACTAAATTTTTAACTCGAACAAACCTATTTGCTTTCTCCTTTCAAAAATTAGACTCTATCAATACCGCCAAAGATAACACTACCGGATTTCCTATCAATTTAAAAAAGCGGTATTAATTTACTGCTTCTATCAACTCGATATAAAATAGGTAAACATTTCTGAATAAAATGATACACATAATGTGTCATACGTAGTTATTTATTATACTCAAGTGATTCTGTGCAGTGAAATTATGCATTGAATATTTAATAGGAAGTCAATTCTATAAAAAATCTATGCAAAGTATCTGTACTTATTTTATTGATTACAGATTCAATAATCGATAACGTCATTTGGACATCATTAAACCAATTTGTCAAATAGAAAATAGATTAATGGAAGCAGTATGTATAAATTATAGGTTGATTAGATTAGTTTTTTGAAAATATAATAACATCTCTCATAATATTACTATGAAAATAACGGTAATACAGATAGATTAATTTTGAAAGATTGCACTCGTGTGTAAGTCAGACAACTTATTAACATTTGTTGAAGCTATAATATATATTCATATATCAAGAATTGATGTGGTTCGTTTAAAAGACATCTTTATATACATAAATCCTTAAATATAATGAAAAATTGAATACTGTCATGTGTGGTTATTGCTTATATTTGCAAAAAAAAAAATAGTTTTAGAGGATTGATAAATAATGAATAATAATAGATATTTCTACAAGGTATTTGTTATATTTTTCGAACCACTTAATACGTTTTTACTTCATATCTTGAGGTAACATTTTGACTTCACAATTTTTAACCACGTGTGAATCTGCAGAGCAAATCTAGTTTTCACTAATATGTGGAACTTTACAATAAACCTAACTTACATATCTCACTAAAACTTGGTCGCTGCGTATAATTTTAATGGGCTTAAGGCCTATTAAAATTATACGCTGCGACCAACCTTAATTTTTAAAGAACACGAGTAAATATAATTAATACGAGTATTATAAAGATGAAATTTGCGAGGACAGAAAGATGTTTGTTACTTTTTGACGCTGTAAAAACATATTAGGCCGAAATTTGACACACAAGTAGTTTATACTCTATTTAGTAGATACTCTTCATAAATGAGATCCATGAACGGTGCCGCTGCCAAAAGCTAATACTGTTGTAATGTACAAATAAGTGTAGCAATTGCATAAATTTATCTCCTATCAAATTAGTCTTAATCTTTCTTAAACAACGTATATTTAAGTAACAACTCAGAGAACTGTGTGAACAGTGTAAAGCCAATGGCGTAATTAATGGGCTTTCCATAATGTCCAATATAGGGTACGCAGAGCTTTTAACCACGACCCGCGGCCGAGAGTGCTAATAAACCGTTGCTGCAAGTCACCTGTTAATACAGTGAGGTTTAAGGTGTAGGAGGCAGCGTATAGTATTTTTTATTAGGATGCCGAACACACCACCTATTTCATGTATTCTAAGGGATTAGAGATGGTTAATGATCATAGAAAAGTCATTGTCACTTTGTGGCTATACTTTCATTATTTTGACGGTAATACCGAATTAAAAATGAAACAATGTACAGGCATAAGTTGATTTTCAAACAATCAGCAGAATACAATTTAATTTTCATAGAAATGTGATTCTATTAAATGGGAAATATTATTTCTGAAAAATCCGAATAAAAGGTTGCAGAAAGAGAAAATATCAACCAATTAAAAAAATACCGGAAGGCCGGAAGAAATAATTTTGACAAAACATTTCAAGATTTAATGAAATAGTACCTAATCATATAATGTTTAATAAATGTTTTCGTTATACATATTATTATGGTTTCCTTCACAATAAATGAAACCAAACAATAAACTAATATCATCTAATGTTTTACAATTGGAATTATACGCAAAATATTTCCAAAATAAACTCGTTCAGTATTGTAACAATCGAAGCTAATTTCATAGGTAAGTGATTGTATAAGAGCTTTAAGTGTAAAGCTATTAGAATTTGAGCCGAGTACGCTAATAACCGTCGCTTGCAAGTCACCAAAAGTAACCGTTGGCCCGAAGTATGAGAGGTAGCGAGAATTGCAATCATATTAAGTTAGTCATATGAAACGCAACGGACTATAATGTTGCAATAATCGTTACGTATACCGTAAATTACACGTAACAATTAATGGTCATCCTTACTGGACTTTCGTGTATCACCGGCTCTTGCACCATTCTATTTATAATAAAAACTTTGAAATAAGAAAACAATAAACGTAAGCAATAGATTAGGCCACCAATGTCAAAGATATTATTTAACATTAGTAACATTATAACAGATAATGTCTAATCATATTGATTTTAAACGTGATTTAATTAAATATATTCTTATTATTATAAAATTAAAATTTAGTGGCAGTTTTGGTACTAATAATCCAATGGTTAACTCTGTTAATTTAGATTGTAAGTTTCATAAAACATTCATATTAATTTCCAATTAGTCACATTAAATAGAAAGCTCCTTCTGTCAAAACTCGCATGAATAATACTTGAAAATGTTTGTATCTCTTATTTTTACCTTTTATTATTGTTCTCCGTATTTATCTCAATCTTTAAAGATCAGACTTTGCATTTGCCCTAAGCTACTATTTAACGCTACATCCCCCAACTTGTAGCACACCCCAAAGCAGCTAGGCCCAGTAAACCGATTACGGGCGGCGGGGACGTATCGCGCGATCTCGCACGCAACCGCGACCCCTCACGAACCCCACGCGTCCTGGTAATGACCCCTTGTTTGATAACTCTAATATCAATAAATGTGTGCAACTGCTTCAATGTAGAGCGCCCAGCGGTAGAGTTTGGCCAGTCTACAAGACCGCAGACAAAAATCAAAGTACAATGTAATGCAGCGTCTATTTAATGAGATGCAATATAATCCTATATTGTATTAAAAGGAAATATGAGAGGTGTAAAAATAAAAAAATCGAAACAGTTTTAAATCAAACAGGATGTGTGTAAAATCAACAGTTTCAGTCAAAAAATTTCTTCGCATTCCGTATGCCAAAGCATAATATGGCTGCAAAACAACACTTAAGAGTAAACATTGAAGAGCGTAACAACAAGTATTAAGCATAAAGTTCTCTTCGAAAATACCGTATATATACAAACAGCCTCTACTCCACGGGCAACACATTTTAATAAAATTATTTTAGGTATCTTCTAACTTACGTATGCGTTTTTACTGCCCCACTGGCTGCCTAAGCATGGGCCTCCTCATTGAACGAGATGGGTTGACGTCATCCACTACGCTTGGGTAAGAATTTAAAGATTTTTGTACAAAAGTCTCAAGCAATTTTCTTCAACATATTTGCCTTAATAAATGCAGATGAATTAATTTCCAAATTAACATCTAATTCATACATGCTCACCCAAATTTTCTCAAATCAGTTCCGCGTCATCCCTCCATCATCTCTTTCTTGATATAACAATAAAACTAAGTCAATGTAAATTAACATGTATAAATAATAGGAACATAAAAAATATAAAAGGGAAAATGACAACGCCTAGGGCAACATTATTTTTGATATCATATTAAAATTAATGCGTTTGAAACATTTAACCCACATGGCTTAGGCAGTCGCATTCTTGAGATAAACCCATTGTCTTCGCTCCGTGGTTTCGTAGATATAACGGACGGACAGATTATACCGATATATTAGCGTGGGAGGAAGCGGATAGTGTATTTATAACGTTTAATAAATCATTAATAATAATGCTCCGAGTTCCATCAACGAAAGGTTAAAGATTTTTAGAACTACTGAAGGTATTAAAATGTTTCGGCGATTCGATTTAGACGCTTTCTACACTGATAGGATTCCCTGTTTAATGAATGCAAACCCACACTAAGAAGCACGAATACTGATGCTCATATTAGAAAATAATTCATTATTTAGATATAATGTCTAGGCGATATTGGGTCTGAAATTATCAGCGTGTCAGACTGGCGTTGACCGCTCCCCCACACTGGTCGTCAAAGTACCTTATTGCCATCGTTCCGTGTTTATCAATAACTTTATCAATGTTATTTATATTCGTTAAAATAATCATATATTTGCATTAATTACAAAAAATCAATCTCATTAAGACTATTTTTGTCATTCGTAAACATACCATTGCGATAATAACTTGTTCAAATTGTGAATACTATTTTTATTTATTAAAATATTTTAAGGGTTCATATGATATATAATTATTTAAAATGGTGATCATAAGTGAGGAGTATACCACTGTGAACATTAGTATCACGAGCAATAGCGAAAGTTACTATGAAGATACCACATTAAACAACACCACGGAAGCTCCTGTCGATCCTGATGATGAATTTTTCGATATGTTATTGAAGCCCGAATCAGTTGCAACAATGTTAGTTGGAGCCATCTGTGCCTTGCTGGCGGCGTACATTTACAGCTACGTGGCATCGAAGAGAGAGAACAAAGTGTACGACAGCTTAAACATGAAGCACATTCTGATGAGCATTCTACACGCATGCCTGTGGGAACTGCCGGGGTTTTCGAAGGAAGGGCAAATAGCTTGCAATTTACTGGCCGCTGAAGTGTTATGCAGCTTGGAACTAGCTATACCGTTCTGGACCCTATGCATCTCGCTCAAAATGTTCTCTGATCTATACTTATTCACCAACGGAGATATGTTCACCGCGAAAGACATGACGCTATTCACCTGCACCTCGGTAACTGTTATGAATATTTACGAGTTGCTATTCATCTTCCTAACGGAAGATGGTGGGGATGACTTGAATTTTTCGTCCGCGATTAGATTAACAGGTGTTTTGTTAATAACGACGATACCTGTCACCGTGTGTTGTATAATCATAAGATCGTTGTGTACGAAATCGGATATAGCGAAACCATTAGCTTTGTTTTTCTTGTTGCATTTATTGGTATTTATACTGTGTGACATATGCCTCGCTTTGGTTATTATAGTGAAAACGACTTCTCAGAATGATAGCCTTGTACATATAATTTCGGAGTTAGTTTACTACCGGCTGCTGTTGGAGATCATTTGGTATACTGGAAGCCATTACTTGGGAAAGAGGTTGCGCATTTATAATTGAAATTGATCACAAACTTACCTATCATGTTTTATTGATTTTTATTTAATTCCGTGTGCATTTATTTTATGTAATATATAATACTATTTTCCCAACCTTACATGATTGGAACTATTTAAATTGTTTTTTGTGCGCAATCTGAATGAGGTTTTTTTACATTCAATTGAAATATTGAAAGATTGCAAATATTCTCTGGATTTTTACGTTTGTCTATTACGTAATATCACCGTGCCACTGTGATACTTCAACATCACATAAAGGATTCATGTATTTCAAAACCTTGACATAGACTTCAAAGCCCTTTAATAGTTCATGTCCTTCAACCCAATGTTCTATGATATACGAAATTAGTATAGGAGATTACGCTTTCGGAAAAATTTACGAACTCCTTAGAATAATCTTAAAACCGCAAAGGAAGGTGGAAGCGAAATGACTCGATTGTATTATTTATAGTTACAGGATTATTATTTATAGTTCGCGACAGTTCGGTTATCACCGACAATCGCAAATTGGACAGGTTCGGTGAACGCATAATATGCCGTCGTTGGTTACCACTTTAAAAATCACTAGTGGTATCTTATCGCTGAGGGGCGCCGGCTTTATATTGTGCCATACAAGTTGATAGTTCATAATTGACATGTTTTACTGCGTTCTAGCAATAGTCATGCTAAAATTGCTTAAGGAGATTGCTAAAACTATATACATGGGTATTATGATGCTAAATTGAAAATACATTCTTCCAACTTAACACATTTCAGAAGTAATTTTAATTATACTGCATTATAAAGTTTAAGTATGTAGTTATATTTTTTGATTAAGTGAATCTACACTTCTATGGTTGTTTGAGCGGATTCTTCCGTACTTTATGCTCGGTAATTACAAAATAATGTCCTTAATATAATCATAATTACAGGAAGGTAGTGAACGTAAGATTAAAATTACAGTCTCATAGCCTAAAGCCTTTCTGATTAAATAGCCTATGATATTCAAGAGGATTCAGAAGGCGCAGGACCGGTTGGAGTGGCGCCGTTTAGGGGAGGCCTATGCCCAGCAGTGAACCTCGAAAGGCTGATGGATGGATGGATTCAAGAAGATTTACTTAAATCTGACCACTACAACAAACTACTCCACTTTATAATATTAATATAAATATAGATAATGTTGACTTAACCATATTAAATAGCAATGTTAGGTATTATACATTAATTAGTGCAAAGTATTGTATATAATACTCATTAGCAGTGTTATTGATTTGTATTAAAATACTAATAAGATGAGATAAGAATATTTTACATAAGATTATTTTTATAGATTTAACATTAATTATAAACAAGTTTTATGGTTGTAGTTTCATTTAACTTCCAATACACAAATTTATATTTTTTGTTACCCGAATCTACAATGCCTCATCTAAATCACAGTTTTAAACTTTCAGTAATTGATGTGAATACTAATAGTTCGGAAACCATACTTCAAGGAGGTCAAACCGAACACAGTGCTCCAGGATAACTATCTTTCTATATTACCTATGTTTATAAAATGTAGCCGAAAATTCCTCTATAATAATCTAAAATATTAATTTAGCATATACTCATAAACGCTCTATTTCGAAATAGAAGATAGATACACTTACATCAAGCATTCGAACTTAGGCCTCAGAGAGTTCCGCTGCATTTGTAGTCGACCTCACCAAATAGGAACACAATTAATCAGGGTTCTGTCTCAGAGATCACTTACCATCGCATTGCGTGCTCATTTGCTAGGTTAATCTATAATTTTAACCTAATATTTATATTGGTTAAAAATATAAGTATTAGGTTACGACCCGCGTGGCGGAGCGGTCACAATACCGGTCTGACACGCAGTGGGTTCCGAGTTCGATGCCCGGCCAGACAGACATCTGAATGATGAGTTTAGATTTCTGTTCTAGGTCTGGGTGTTTTTATAAAGTGTAAAAAGTGTTTATTTTATGTTTATGTTATATCCGTTTTGTATAAAACTGGTCGTGCCCCGCGGATTCAACCGCTACTAAAAAATAAACAAACAAACATAGCGTGATGTTATATAGTCTTCCTTAATAAATGAACTGTTCAACACAAATAATAATAATAATAATAGTAATAATTGGGACTAGTAGTTCCTAAGATTCGACCAAACAAACTCTACAGCTTTATAATATAAGAAGTGTAGATATACCCGCTTAATATAAAGATTCAATACAGAAAGACCATTACACAAAACTAAAAACTGGTCGTCTATATTTTAACTGACTTCCCAAAGGAAAGAGGTTATCTTAGCATATCTTTTTTAAAGCAACAAATTCCACAATCAGTTAATTCCAAACGTCAATCGAATCAAAGTTGGAGCATTAGGTATTTGCTGAGACTGATACCGATAACGATGAATACGACGTGGCCTATCGGTCGAGGCCCTTCCGATTAGCCCACGCTTATGTAATGAATCTAGGAAACTAGCAGTCCTTTTCTGGAGTGAGTTTCGGGTTTGATCCCCGGCCAGGTAGATATTTAAGTAATTAATTGAAATTCCTGTTCTGTGTTTCCATCGAAACCACGACACAGACAAAATTCCTGGTCTGGACCGTTGAATGTAGAAAGCGTTATGTATTAAACTTTTGAAAAATGCGAACAAATGCGGTTCGACCAGATAGGTTTCATCAGAAAAGTACGGATGCCAGCTGACTTAAATACAAGGCGATAAACTCAATGCTCAGAAATGACAACACATCTGTAATAGACTTCACGTAGATAAACATAAACATAAACGCTTTCTACACTCATAGCCCCACAGTAGGATTTTCTCCGGTGTCGTGGGTGCCATGGACACACAAAGACGAGTACACAAACACCCAGACTCAGAACATAAATCTAAACTCAGCATTCAGATGTCTGTCTGGCCGTGGATCGAACCCGGGGCCACTGCGTGTCAGACCGGTATGGTGACCGCTCCACCACGTGGGTCGTCAAATGTCGTAGATGTATAGTTGGTCTATGTACTTACCATCAAACAGACAGCATGATGTTTGTTACTTCAATTGTATGAAAATACTATAAGGATTTACATATATATTTACTTTGCCTAACTAATCGCACAATTCAAAATGCAATTTTAAGTTATAAATGCCGTTCTATCATTATTATATTATTTTATAGTTGAAAACTTGGTGCTTCACTGTGGTTAATGACCTTTTAATTTTTCCGTGTATCTCCAGTAAACCTTACTTTTTTGTGTTCCGTTATTATTCAAGCAAAACAGCGATTATGTCTACTGTATACAGGCATAATTAAAATAATATCTTAAGAGTACCTACTTTATTTAATGATTCCTATGATAACGCCTATAGATTAAGTACAAGATAAATCTAATTTGATATTGCAAAATCTCAAATTAAATTTATCTTGTAAATTTAATTTGAGATTTTGCAATATTTCTCAATTTGTTTTAGAGCTTCTAGGGTGACTCTACTTACGATCGGGAAATAAACAATCATTACGCACCGTTGGAGTAATTACGAAATATATATTTCTGAAAAAATACTTCTAAAATGAGAGAGCAGTTATAGCCTAAAGGTTGAAACTCGACCTCTCAATCGAGGGTCCAAGGGTCGAATCCCAGACCGCTGATTTTACTAAAATTTTGTGGGAGAACTCTCAAGTGTTGTCCACACTTGAGAGTTCTCCAAAAAGGAAGGAGTTGGTGGTGTATGTGGGTGAAGTCTACCAATTCGCACTTGGCCAGCGCGGTGGACTATGGCCTTAAACTCTCTCAAACCGAGAGAAGACCCGTGCCCAGCAGTGTCGCAATAATGGGTTGGTGAGAACCTCTAAAATCATATGTACTTCTACGACTTTATGTATAAGTAGGATAACACATGTATTATCTTTGAATTTTCATAATGTATCATAAACAACAAAATCTTTTTTAATTTACCCTGTACGTACATGTACATATACAAAAACCTGATATATAAGACGTGGACTTCGCTTTGATGTTCATTTAATCACTAGCTTTGCTCCAAAGATTCACCCGTATTAAAAAAAAAAAAAAAAGATAATATTAAACAGTTATAAAATTTCATGCTAATTTGTAAGTGCCCTCATAGGCCTATGCAAAATAAAGACATTTCATTTCATTTCATGGAGTCAGTCAATTTCAATAAATCATAAACTAAATGTTAAACTAAAATACATTTTCAAATCATTATGTTAAATTCAATAATTTTGTTTGATGCTATTTCAATCACACAGATGGTCAAATTCTAAAAATTATAGGAATTTCTATTACTTTTTATTTTCATTCATTCAAACACTTTTTTAAAAATATATGCGATGTTCAAACACGCGAAACATTCATTTTTATAATATGTATACATAGATACTCGTATGTATACAAAAATCTATTTACGACAATCTGTAATAAACATAATTTATCAAACGATCTTAAAGAAGAATAAACAAAAACTTATCTTTAATGCCTCGAAAAGTAAATACCGATTTACTAAAATTAAATTGTCACATACAAAATTTGAACACACTTAGAACGACGATCAATCATTTTCTTAACACATGCCACATAATTATGCATCCACTGCTACTCAATACCATACAAAAGGTTTTCAAATTTACGAAAAATCAAGATAGAACGCACTAACGGTTCCCTTAACAATGAAAAGCACAATGAAGCCATCAGTTTGACATTTCGGGCCGCCATCTTGAATGCACGGCTCGATTTCGGCGGTCAATCGATCACGCGCGACGGCCGCTATCACCGGTACGTAATTTATTATATTTGGAGTAAGTCCGGATGCATGTCCAGTTTACACTGTCAACACTCAATAAATCAATTAAATGTAACATCTCAGTTGGGAGATAAGCGACAAGAGCGCACGAAGCTGTATTTTGAGATGCCATAAAAAGCGTTGTTCAAACCACATTTTATATTTGGTAGTATGATTGAAATATAAGCGTGGAGATTAGACGAGGCTTTTTAAAATTCGTATTCACAAAAAATATTTGAGTGTTGGCTTCGACATAAATTAAACGCAATAATTAATTTTAGATCCATATATTTAACTCTATAGCAGATGTTAATCCTATTTCTTTTTATATTTTCACTATATTTCAGAACCCTATATTTGAAATTTCCTATGTAACTAATTCCTTTATTATTAAATTGTATGATTCAATAATACTTGCATAACATACAAATAGAAGAACATGACGCAAAAAGCATTTATAGTGCCATTTGCTTACAAAACCCAAACTACCTGCACATCTACATAGTTCACCATATCAGTTGTTTCGTCCGGAAAACTTAGTCCCGACAACAGTTTGTACAGCCAAAATAGTTTTGAAAAGAAAACACAGTGAGTAGTGACGTTTACTCGAGACAGATAGGCCGGTATCGCGTCGGAATTACCGAGATAACGTGATTGATTACCGCCGTGTACACATTATGCACTGATCATCTCGGCTACGTGTTAGTTGCATCAGCTACTACATTTCTGTGATGATTAAGCGGGGCACATACACGGTATGGAATAGGTGATAAGAAACACTGCGCACCTGTCTAAACGCGGCTACATAATCATATTTTTGTGTATTGTATAAACTTCGATCTATTACTGGTTCATATTAAACATTAATCACCAATTTAAGAAATTAATAAACAAAGGGAAGCATGCTTTGAGTTTTTTTTAATATGGTTAAAATTGCGAACGAGCCTTATATAGAAAAAGATCTATCAGAAGTCAATCATAAATGCGTTGTTACTCCTGAGGACAAAGATGGTCCCTCATATAAAACTGAACCGGTTATCCATAATGTTAGTGCAATCCAAAGTGCATAAAAATCCCGTGGAACGCATTTGTACACAATATTAATTCCGTCATTTAGATGATAGCTCTGATTAAATCGGACTAGGAATTTCTTTACAATACGGGTATACGTGTATAGGGTTCGTTTAATTAGAGTTCTTAATTGAAGACCATATAATTCTTAACACGAGAGGCCTCTGCATCTGCTTGTTTCGACTATAACAGCACTATTTGGCTATCCTACTCAATTATTACAAATTTTAATGTAAGATTTTGTGTTTTTACGTTATTTTGGTGTGGTGAGATCAAATTGTGGGGTAGAAAGGTGCATACCATGTGTGTGTCCCATCGGTGTCGAAGGAGACAAAGTCCAAGAGATGTGCAGCTGTATCCCAAGTAACATCAACACTCACAGCGTGAACCACCCACTAAACAGTGAGGATGGTAAATATCTTTTACATTTGTACATTATATTACAATTTTTATTAAGATTTTATTATTATGTATAAATATTAAGGATCCGGGAGGTATTCAATCTCCTAGAGAATTGCCCGGGTAAAGAGGGTACCCTTCGAGACCCGAACATCCCTGCCCTACCGCCCTTATGTCGACTTCGCCGTAGCATATGAGAGACCGAAGGATAACACGTCCCCGTAATAATAATACTAATCACAGCGTTCTCACGTTTGTTAGTAATTACCAGTGCACGAAAACTTCACGTAAATATCAATATATAGTTTCTTAGTTTACAAATCGTAGGTAGTTTTGTGGTAAAGAAAATAGCTTTTGAGAAACTCGTATATTTCCTTGTATGTCAGTCAAAAATGTAGGAGCCCGCATAGTCCTCCAAAGCATTAGTTAAGCCATCCATTAGAGGCTAGAGCGTGGTAACATTATCTAAGCTTAGTAGACTTAAAAGATTTTACAGAGTGTTAAACTAAAGAGTATGGTGAAATCACCACTAATCCTATTACGAACCAATGAAACAATTGAATAACAATAGATCGGCCTACGCGTCTTGAGTCCGATGACGAATTAATGAGGAATCTATAGATCTCTGGCTTATCAGTAAGTCGAGTTGCTCATAAATGTCTGAATTACTGTGCTACAAAATATGTTGTAATAGCGCGATAATTGTCATTTGCTCAAAATACAAACTCAACCATAATTAGCACCATTATACAATAACGTAAAAATTAAAAAGGTATGTATGTATGTGGGACGTCTTACCCTCCGGGTCTCTCGTATGCTACGGCTATGTTGAAATAAAGGCGGTTGGGCAAGGATGTTTTGGCCTCGAGGGTACCCTCTTTACCAGAGCAATTCTCAAGGAGATCGAATACCTCCCGGATCCTTAACATTTATACACGATAATACAAATTTATTTAAATCATTGTTATATAATGTACAAAAGTAAAAGATATATACCATCCCCACAGTTTAATGGATGGTTTGGTCCTCTGGGTTATTCCTAACGAGCCAGCGGTCGTCGTTCTGGTGTTCGGAGGTGGAACCAGTCCTGGGAGTGCCCGCGGGAGCAGCCGCCCCTCAGGTGGTCGACCATGTAGGGTTCGCCCTTGTAGTATAAAGGTACAAAATAAGATGTTTCTCCTAATACAGTTTATAATAGTAACTTTCAAATAAATGGTTTTATTCGGTATGCTCATCTAATTAAAGCAGTTAAAAAACAACGATTTTATAGAGATCTGTTTTCTTTGAACGTTGTTGACCTAAATTTAGTACTATATCCAAAACG
>DWTU01000888.1:0-14873 GCA_018251515.1 Cecropterus confusis
AATAATCATTTTCATTTTTAAATGCGGCAACCGCGTGATATTGGCGTGTTTTTGGTGGTTGATGGGTGGTAGAACCAGTGTAGTACGACCGGGGAGCTACCACCGCCACACCTATTTCTAGTGTAAAGCATTTTTTACGTTCCATTGGCAGGGTGTGGTTGCTGGCCCACTTATAAATAAGGCGACTATCTCCGTCCCGAGCCGCGAGTTGCAACGCATCTGTGATCGACTTCAGATAAAACCCCTGTTCTATGTGAAGTTGCGTACAGATGTCCACGGGCGACAGTCATCACTTACCATCAAGTGGACTGCATGCTCGTTTGCTACTTAAATCTGATAAAAAAAAACCTAATATTAATGTTGATACTAAACAATTAAACTTTAGGAATTACCAATCGATTTATGTCATACTACCTTGATATTTTAACAGAACTACGCTAATTTAACAATATGTCATGTGGAGAACATACAAATCTTAAGAGTGTTCAACACAAATAAATAAGACAATGTACATAAGTTAGGGTCTATGAATATTAAGAGTCTAGAAATACTGTTATGGAAACACAAGTTTTCCTACAATAAAACCATTACCTTTATTAGGTTTCTTGGTGTCTTCAGACGATGTAGCAGGCACAGTTTGCTCTGCAGTATTAGAGGAACAAGGTTCTATCACTGCTTCTGGACTATTTTCTGCACTGCTCTCCACATTTACTACCTGTAACAGTATATTACCAAAAGCACATGATTATTAAAAAAAATCTCAATCTATAAATATTAAATCAAAGAAATTAAGCTTATTTAAATCTCAAATAAAGCCAAGATGAAAAGGTAAAAGGAATGAACAAAGTAAACGTAGGATAGATAGATCAATCTACTATAAGTGCTTATAATCGGTTAACCCCGCCGCCAAAGTTTCGCCATGACCACGATCCATGATGACCCACATGGTGGAGTGTTCACCATACCGGTCTGACGTGCAGTGGGACCTGGGGTCGATTCCTGGCCGGACAGACATCTATAGATACATACATAGATTTCTGTTCTGGGCCTGGGTGTTTGTGTATCTGTCTATGTTTGTTCATGGCGCCCAAGACCCAGGAGAAAATCCTAGTGTGGGGGCTATGAGTGTAGAAAGTGTCTATAAGTAACCTTTTCTTTGGATGTAGATGGCTCAGGGCTCTTCTGCCTCTCGACTGATGGTGGAGCACTCTCTACCAATGGACTAGCACTTCGTTCTGAATTCCTCTTCTCCATCGCCTTGGCATACCTGCAAAATATTGTTAAAATATGTGTTATTTATATAATGTATGCCAGTTGCAATAGTTAACTATATAGCTAAACTATGAAGAATTTAAGAGCTAAGTGCATTGCTAATAATGCTTTTTTACTAAGACAAACCAATGTTCAATGCGCCTAAGCTTTATCACATTAAAATAATATTTCTTTAGGTGTGGTGTGAGAAAAGATACCCATCTTTTCTCACACCACACCACAAAGAAGAAGAGAGATGAATGTTTTAAACAGTCATTACATAAAAATAACAAGGTCTAAATATCCCACAATCCTAAACCAAGATCCTAAATGTTACAATAGAACACATAGTTTAAAAATATGCATCAATATGAACACTGATGTGCACACGCTGATATACATATTCTTTATATTCCTGCCAATGCAACTATAAATTAACCTTGCAATTGGTTATATTACCTTACTGCAGCCTCAAACAGGTCCAATTCACTGTCTACATTCAAATGGTCCAGGGAGAACACTGTTATTACTGTATTCAGCTCCACATCCTCAAAGCTACTGTCATTGAGAACTTCTTTTGTATTTGTGCTTATAATCTGAAACAACAGAGAAATGATTTACACAATCTATGCCTTAAAGAGGCTTATTTTCGTCTTCTTGTGTCCTCCTCGTAGTTAGGGACGACCTAATTAACTATGCTCTAATAACTACTAATGCAAGTTGATAAAGCCAAAGTCCTATATACTAATTCAGAGATTAGCAATCTTCCACTCACATAATCTCTCTTCTCTAGAAACTACTTCAAAATATGGCTCACCACTGCCTCAGGTTACTTAAAGCCCACATTGCCAGAAGTTTGCTGATTGCAGTACTAGGTAAATCTAAGGTTAACAAATTTTGGGGGTGGTAAAATAGGGATAAGGTAAAATAAGGATTCTTCCTTATCTGACAAATGTAGACAAACACAAGTTAGCACAACTTGTTAGTAAATGAATTGTTTACCTGTGAGATTATTTTATTTTGTATATACTACTGTCTAACCTGAATACACTTATCCATGAGAACATTCTCCTCAAAAAGCCTGGCAAACTCGTAAGCCCTGCATGCATTTCTGGGGTACAGGTCCGACCAGAGGTAGCGGGTGCATTCCTTCACCAAGTGGGGGAGCATGTACTTTTTGGCTCCATAGCACAGCTCGCAGGCCTTGTCGAAGGAGCTTATGTTGATATTCCCTGTGTATATGTATCTGAAAAACAATTAAGTACCTAGAAAGAGGTTTGTATACCTTCAAAACTAAGGTTTATGGTGTGTACCATAGACACACACATGTAGACACAGTCATGGTTATATGTATATAACCAGACTCAGCCAGCTGCTGCCAGATGGAGAATCTAGCCCGAACACTGTCAAACAAGCAGTCTGGTTTATCATAAGTGTAGACCCTCAGAATTAAACAGCAATGGTTAACATCTACAAGACCATAGAATATGTCAGTGATGCTAATGTAGTTAGAACACACAATAAAACCTTAATATAGCGTTTTTTTCATTTCAAAATGATATTATCTGACCCTGAATATAGCTGTTATACTTTTAATATAAAACAACGGAAAAATGCAATTAAATATTCAGTTCTTCTGATCCTATGCATAAATTGTGATTATTCACCTAATAATAGGTTTCTTTGTAGGCTATGCATCGAGTTTACTTACTCTAGAAGTGCTTTAAACGCGTCAATCTGAACATCTAGAATGGGTATCGGATCGTTGCGCTCTGCCATCCCGCCGTAGAACATGGCCTCAAACACCGGTGACGCCATCGCCAGGATCAGCTTGTGGCCCGCGATCATCATCTGGTGCGGCTCTGTGCCCACCAGGAACGTGCAGTCCGACCACTGGCCGGATTGCAGCAGGTGGGCGCCCCGCTGTTTTAGTTCTGTGCATTCCAACTGCCAATCGCTCGGCGCTGCCGCCATTCTGCTTTATACGGTCAGTATTACTTATGAAAAGTGGTTAATCCTGGAACAATTACTAGAAAAAACTTCGGAAAATCGTTTTGTTACGAAATATTACATCCCAATGTCAAATCAAAACTGACAAATCAGATTGTTTTTATTTTTGTTTCGTAATTTGCTTCTGCTACGTTTACAAAGTCTGTTAATCGATAAGAATATTTATCAATTTAGCATATTTCCAAGTATTCCATTCCTATATATTGTTTTATACCTAGCCATCGGTATATGTTTACTGTTTTAAATGTACAAATTTATTTCAGTTAATGTAATAAAGTTTTATAATTGACAAAATTAAAAATATCTTTTTACTAACCGTCTTTATAAAAAATCAGTATAAAAAATCGTTCGGAAATTTAGTGATAGCATAAATTCTAAGTTTTTTTAAATGTTACATTCAAAGGTATAAGTAAATTAATTTATTGTATTTATATTTTTAACATACTTCATAACCTACATAATAATATAATTTAATGGCTTACTGTCAACATGTAAGTGATAATGATAAAACATAAAATATTGACAACTTTCGAACGAAATGTTAATTAACGTCAAGTCAATAGTGGACAACAAACGTCAAAAAACTATTAATTTGTGGATGATGTAGGAATTATGTCAGAGTTATTGTATTGGAGTTTAATTAAGTTTATGAATCAAAATGAATCACGACGAGATACAGTCAGTGGTGCAGGAAAAGTTCCTATCGAGCGAGCGAGTCACGGCTTTCCTGTGCGACGCAAAAGTGCTCCATCCGCAATGGGTGAAAAAAGATAGGCTCTTGGCCATCGTAGAGTACGGCGATGAGAAGGGCGTATTCTGTTTGTTTTCGTCATGCTACCCACCGAAGTCCTTCACCGATCTATCAATAGAAATAGTGCTTCCCATCGACAACACTTTTAAATGTGAGATCGACAATAAACCATCGGATCCGGAAGCAATATTGTACCTGAATTTACAATCTCGTAATAATAAGTTTAAGTTCGAAATACAAATGACGCCGCGCGTGGACAACTTCGTCGACGACCTATTTCGTGGTATAGAAGCTGTGAACAAGATGCCCACTCAACCAGAATTTGTATGGCTCAAGAAATACAATACTAATAAAACCGAAGATGACATACTGACCCAAACAATGGCTTTGCCGCGAAGCGGGGTCGCTCATACCTTGAGTTCCGCCCCAGTGGCTATCAGGGAGAGCCTAATCAAGCGAAAGATGAGTGATAAGGAATTTGATTACACATTCACTAAAAGATTTACAATTTTCTGTGGGACATGGAATGTTAATGACAAATCTCCGGTTATTCCACTCAAAGGGTGGCTCAGTGTAGATAAAGAACCTCCTGACATATATGCCGTTGGTTTCCAGGAACTGGATCTATCAAAGGAGACGTTTCTGTTTGACCAAACTTTCAGGGAGGATGAATGGTACAATGCTGTGGTGGCCCATGTGGACCCCAGAGCTAAATATGTTAAAGTGGAGAGGGTGAGATTGGTTGGCATGATGCTTATTGTTCTCATTAAGGAGAAACACTTTTCCCATGTTCGTAACGTTGTTTGCGACACTGTCGGTACTGGGATCATGGGCAAAATGGGAAATAAGGGTGGAGTGTCCATCCGATTTGATCTTCATAACACATCATTGTGTTTCGTAAACTCACACTTGGCTGCCCATGTCGAAGAGTATGAAAGGAGAAACCAGGACTTTAGAGATATCTGTAATAGAACTAGGTTCATCCAACCTAATCAACAACCGAAAGCCATAAAAGACCATGATCATATCTACTGGTTAGGGGACTTGAATTATAGGATAACTGAACTTGACCCACAAACTGTGAAGAAACTTGTTAATGATAATAATTTTGCACCTGTTTTAGAATGGGATCAATTAAAACAACAACATAAAAATAATAATGTGTTCGCCGGATACATTGAAGGGACAATCGACTTTAAACCTACATATAAATATGATGCTGGCAGTGACAACTGGGATTCCAGTGAGAAAAACAGAGCACCAGCCTGGTGTGACAGAATATTCTGGAAGGGAGAGCACATAACACAGTTAGCGTATAGAAGCCATCCCAAGTTGAATATCAGTGACCACAAGCCTGTGTCGGCTATATTTAGCTCTTCAATCAAAATAATTGATGAGGAAAAGTACAGGAAGGTATACGAGGAAGTCATAAAACAATTGGACAAGTTGGAAAATGAACTAATACCACAAGTCAAAGTGGATGTTACGGAAATTGATTTTGGTACAGTCAGATACTTGGAGTTGCAGGTCAGGACGATCACAATTAAAAATATTGGCAAACTTCCTGTAGAGTTTGAATTCATCAAAAAGCTGGATGAAACAAACTTTTGCAAGGAGTGGCTTATAGTTGAACCTTATAAGAAATGTATCTGTGCTGATGAGACATGCGAAATTCAGCTGAAGGTACTCATAAATAAGACATCAGCATGCAAGATGAATTCAGGAACTGACAAATTATATGACATCTTAGTGTTGCATTTATATGGTGGCAAGGACATCTTTATAACTGTGAATGGGACTTATCAAAGAAGTTGTTTTGGATGTTCTATTGAGGTGCTGGTAAACCTCAATATGCCAATAAGAGAAGTGCCTGTTGGAAAACTAATTGAACTGGAAAATAAAAGGGATCAGTGTGTTTCCAATCAGTCTACATATTCTATTCCAAAGGAAATTTGGTTTTTAGTAGATCATATCTATTTGCATGGTCTGAAAGAACCAAATCTTTTTGAACAGCCAGGCCTTCACTCGGAAGTGCTGCAAATAAGAGATTGGCTGGACACTGGCTCCATAGATCCCATCCCTGGATCAATACATTCAGTGGCAGAAGCATTATTGTTGTTACTTGAAAGTACTGCAGATCCAATCATTCCATATAACCTTCAGTCTGTATGCTTGAGAGCATCTGCAAATTATCTTCAATGCAAGCAGATAGTTATGGAGTTGCCAGAGTTCAGAAAGAATGTTTTTCTGTATCTATGTGAATTTTTGCAAGAGGCTCTTCAACACTGCGCTGAAAATGGCCTGGATGCTAAGACATTGTCAACATTGTTTGGAGCTATATTTTTACGGGACAATCCAAACCTCATGCAGGAGCCCCAATCCAGAATCAATAAGCAAGTTATCGATAAGAAAAAGGCCCAATTTGTATACCATTTCCTAGTAAATGATCACAGTGACTTAATATTTTCTAGATAATTTTACTAACTTTTGTAAATAATATGTTTTAATACTCAACTTTTCCATTAGTATTTTTAGATACTAATTTATTTATAATTATCTATTTAGATATATGGCCATAAGCAAATCTCATTGTTTTTCATTTTGACTTACAGATCAAGAGATGCAAGTTTTGTGATATAGAAATTATAAAAAGTATGAATGTATTATGTTTTATTAAAATAAAAAAGGAAATATGACACTAATTAGCCATTTCTAATACAACAATGACATTTTAATAGCAATAAGATGATCTTCATTCTTTACAACCAGATGTGGGATGCCCTTCATTAAATGCTTCACGGCATATAACATTAAGCAATAATATCAATGTCTTGCCCATTTCTAACTTCCACAAAGAGTTAATAAAAAGCATGCTTCTAAGGACACTTGAGCACTAAGCAATCATTTATATTTCTAAACCAACATCACAAAATAATGATCCCATGATCATGCAAACATGACAAAATGTATTTCTTTGTTCTAATTGCTTGCAAAATATTTTACCAAAGGTATATTGTTGTAATAGTTTAACTAAGGTCAAAATTTTGTATTACACAAGTAGCCATAGGAATGTGAAGTGATAAATTGTCGACAACTTATGTATGTAACTTGTCATTAGGTTTCCATAAATAAAATAATACATAATACAATGATGTTAGCCATAATCTTAATAATAATTGCAATAACTATGTATATGTTATTTCTATTTGAAAGAACATTAACTCAAATATATATTAGTGCTATATTATATATGAAGCTATATAATATAGCATGTGGCATCCTTAACACCAAAAATTGACAGATTTTCATTCATTTAGCACATTTTTTTAAAGTTTTTATAATCGTTTTTATTTCACCTAATATTTATTGGCTTGAAATATATAATTATCCAGGCATTTATTTAATAAACCTGATTATATCTACACTTGTATGTGCTGCCATAATCATGTCACTTAAAGTTTATGTCTAACCAAGAGTATGTAAGTGTATAAGGGATGAAATTTATCGTATTAGTAAAATTATACATCACTATATTCCTTATAGAGAAGGTATTACATATTGTAAAATGTAATTGGTTATTATTTATTGGCCTTTTTGTCTTCCTGAAGCCTTTTTAGAGATTAACAAGAAAAATATTCGTTTATTAATGTAGTTCTTACATAATATGTATTTAATGTTTTTAAAATTTTGTCTCTACTTAATATGTAATTAATTTTAAATTTACGTTACATATGTATCGAGAAATTCAACGAATACCTTAAACACGTGGCCAACAAAATAAAATATTTTATATATTATTATATTTCTTATTTCATAGTCATCAAAGTGTTGTGTCTTTGTATAAAATGATCCTCTTAACATCACTTTAATACTTTAATAATATTGACCCTGACTGTAATTCTGTTCTTAGTTACGTAATTTTGTGGTGTAGTAAGTGTTATAGAAGTTGTATGTGTCAGTAGATTGATTTTATCTTTTTCAGTTGAACTTGTCCGTCTTATATATAGTAGTACAGTGTTCTGCTAAGCTTTAGTAAAAAAATGTATGTATACAATCTGACTTTTGTACTCTGTTTCAGCAATGAATGAATTTCATTGTAACAAAATTCTAATTAATTTTTATTTTTTGTACCGTAATGTATTTGTAAATAAATTGCGTGAAATTGTAGCCAATACTAAACAAAACTGTTACTCTGTAAGCTGTTAGCAAGAAGCTTGAGGTTAATAATATCCGTGTAAACATTTAAAAGCAACATTATTCTTGGATATTTTATGCTATGCGGCAACATTTCGCTACTCAACAATAGATGGAGACACTTGTATCCAGAAACACAAATTTTCAACTATTCTGTGTATGGTTAAAGAGGTAAATAGTTTATCTTTACTTAATTGTTTTTGATCAGTTTTCATAGTTGTATATAACTAATATTACTTTAGTAATTATAAGTCTTCTATTTAGATCTAAAACTTTTAGGTCATGTTTGTATAATCAACCAACAATAATAAAATGTTTGTTTCCTATTTACCAATAACTGTTTACGTAATATGACAAAAAAATAAAACAAATGTACCATTTAAAAGATTGGAGCAGATTAACTGGCTATCTGGACTATTACCTAAAGCTTTGACATAGGTACCAAGTATAACTGTTATCAATGAACAAATCCAAAGACTAAATGTACAATAAAAATACATAGCATTATTGATAATTATTTTAATTTTTATTTAATTGCGTGTAGCCTCAGAGAGGTTCTATAATATATAGGTACCTCTGTTAAAACACTGTGTATACTATGGACGGACAGGTAATGATGCAACGAATTTAGTGTGTAATTATTTCATTTAGATTTTAATTTCGATTGTTGTGTACTTTTGATATGCATTTCGACGCAGTAGAATGAATGTTGATTGCTATATGCATTACATTGTGAAATTTATTTATTGTTAATTTATTAAATACTTGGTTTTAAGGAAGATTCTGCCATGTTACTTTTTTATTTTCCCACCCAGACACCCAGTAAATAACCTACTTAGATATGACATTTATACTAAAACAGTTGTGGTCAACTTGCGGGACATCTCAACATAAAATTACACGAACATATACAGAGTCATGATACGGATTTTTAATAGGGTCAATAACATATATTAATGTAACAATTATTTATTTTTTAATTATTTTATTTAAACTGGGAAGGTATCTCCGCGGTAATACACATTATTACAAAAAAATACATTACATTATAATGTAGACAAGGCAGATAAATAAAAATATTAAGATTCCCTATTCAAAGCTAATCTATATACTACACGGTCATATCATTTAATCTTAACTGATTTGATTTACATAAAATAATAATAATAATAATAAACATTTTCATTTAGCATGTTTTTTACGGCCTTAGCTTGGCGCCTTTAAGCTTAAGTTTATTGATCCTCGCGGTTATTTTTCTATTCTGTCGAACAATAAACACTATTTAGTACGTAGCATTTGTAGCTATTTTGTGTTATTTAGACTTTGCTAAGATAAGATAAATAATTGCTTTTATAAGAATTTGCCGCCAGGCTCATGATCAACTCTACTTAAGGATTCATTTACATAATTATATAGTCACTATCGTTTTCAAATAACGATAACAGATGGCAGCTGTATCTGCAAACAGATATGTACTACGTTAAGTCGGAATTAATTAAAAAAAAATGAACATATGAAATTATTGGTTTAATTTTTTTAGAGTAAGAATTTAGGTTTACTGTAACTTAACAATTTTCGCAACGCACGCGGTTGCGTGAGCACGGAACGTTTTATCGTCGATCATGGATAACGGGTCGATTCTATTGAACTAAAACAGCGGGAGATTCAATTTTGACCAATCACAACCCTGTTTCCGCCGTCATGTCAACTGCAACAGAAAACTTCATTTTTTTCTGAAACATTGTTTTCAACGATTCTAGTGTTTCACTTCACATCCTGTTTATATGTTTCAAATTCAATTCGTAACCGATACAACGGTATATCCAGAGAAGTTAAAAAGTCACGGCGCTTAAAAAATCTTAGTACAATTGGTTGAAAGTTTGTGTTCAGCGGACGCGTGAAGATATTTACAAAAAAATATTTGTAATCGAAGTCTTAGTTGAAAAGCAATTGCAGTTCTTTGTTCCCGGTGCAATCGAATCGCGAAGCCATGGAAGTTGAAACCAAATGTGAGTAAAAATAAATTATAATAGGTATGATATTTTCTCGTGATTATGTATTTTATTAATATCTTTTAACAATATATCGGTTGTATTTAATACCATTAATTCATTTATGTTATCACTGCTGGTAAAGTAAAATTATTGTATTATTATAATAACATGTATATTATAAGCTATTAATATAATTATTTTAAATTATACCAGTAGACATTGCGTGCGCAGACGCATTTCCGAAAATTTGCCGTACTACTTTTTTCTGTTTTTATAAGTAGGTATATTGAGGTAAGTATAAAATCTACGTATTTTAATAAATATTATTATTATTTTTACATTGATACTGAGTTCAAAATATTTGTAATTAAATTAGTTTACCTCGTTGAAAATCGCGACTCGCGTTAAATATCGAAAAATTTCAAATTGAGGAGTAAGGTACGTGATATAATTAATTGTATAATTGCAGGTATTGTAATATTTATAGTTTTTTTTATCTGTGGAGAATTTTGATTGCTTTAACGAGATACCTATGAATGTATCATATTATAATACTTTACTACAATCAGAAAACGTAAGCAGTGGCGAGTTATTTACCGATAATATTTTGTAAACTATAAACGTAAACGTTTGCATCAATTGGGTATCTATCATCAAAATAATACATTTTTTGCTATTTTTTGAATTTCCATTTAAAAGTTTTCCGATCTCGAACGATAACTGCAAGGGAGTATTTAATACTCCCGTTCAAACTAAAATAAAGCGGAAAATCCGAATGTATGTCAGCCCCATTTGTAGTATAATAGCTATGTGAGCAATTGTTTAAAAGCTATTGTGAACATCGATTGAACGACAATAAAATTGCCGGTCTTTGTTCAGTTTCAGCAAAATAAATCGAAACATTTGATTTGATCGCCGTGTCCTATATTCTAGTGTCATCGAACCTTTTGCATGATTTATTAGCAAAGAACGTGATTCATTATATTTATAGCAGGAGTGATTACATTATTAATGGAATAATTTAGAAAGGGTTTACACATTTTATGGAAGCCACATTTACACATATTATGTGGATTAACCACAATTTCTTATTAAAAACAAAATAAAATAAAGTGGAATAATCACATAAAGGTATTTCTCTTCTACATTTACGTTACAGATTTAAATTTGGAAATTTCGCCAACATCGACCGATATCCACCATCAAAATGAAATTATTCCATATTTAAATAAAGTAATTAATCTCGAGCAATCTTCTTTTGCGTATGCCTATCTTTTGTGCTGTATGTGGTGTGAAACGCAATATAATCTAGCTATGATTCATCGTACAACCGTGGAGTTGGTAGAAAATTTCAGCCGAAAATTAATCGAATCATGTGCAATCAATCGTTAAGCTTACCGGCGAATTGTTTACGCCCCAAATCCTTACGTGATGTGATCCCTCAGTCTCAGAAAGCTTATATAGATACAAATTTTAGATAAGTCTCCCAATACAAGATTACTTAATAAATATAAATAAAAATTTGATCTTATGTATAAATTGCGAATTTATAGTGTTTTTCATTTGAAGGTGGTAGAACTCTTTGTGGTTCAACTCCGGAAGCACCACCGCCACACCTATTTCTGCCTAATAACAGCAGTGTAATGCGCTGATGTGTTCTGGTCTGCAGGGTGTGGTAAGGGAGACATACTTTTCCAAGGCATTCCATCTTGGTACTCAGGGGTAGCAACGTATCTGTGGCTATACTTCGGCGAGACTTTGATCTTACCCAGACTTGATTACAGATGTCCATGGGCGGCAGTAGCCACTTACCATCAGGTGGGCTGAATGCTCGTTTGCTACTACCATTATACAAAAAGAAACTGTTTCGTTATTTTCACATATTACAATTACAATTAAGTCATTACGTTTCTCTGTTGAAAATCTGAAACTTTATGACCTGTTTCTTAGATAAAACTCAAACAAATAGCTACTCAGACAGACAAAAAAGAACAGACTTGGAAATCGCGGTTCGTTGTAAACAATGACCTTCCTACAGACAATTATTTACTTCAATTATATACTTGTAAAACTTACTTACCTATACGATATTTTAAGCTGTATAGGTTTAAGCTTTGTATTTCTACGGGTTGCATACCGTTACGATATTTAAATGTACTAACGCCCTTTCACTTGCCTACGCCTTATTTGAACATTGATTACTAACATGTCGAGATGCATCTTGGGCTGTTGGCATAAGGTATTAAAAATATGTCTGTTTTGCGAGAATGGTAGGTAAAATAAAAAGTGTAACGTAATATGTATAAATAATGTATGATACGAAAACAAAACCAAATCTTGTTATAATAAAACAGGGAGTTATTTTAATGTATGAAATCATCGCAGCTCCTTATCCAAGTGGTCAAGCTCTGACCTAACAGCCACTGCGACCTAACGACATCCAACTGAATTAGGTAACTAAAGATCGCTACTTGTCCCGACGGATACGTACTTAAATCTTACATATGTTATATTTTCCTAAATAATTTAGGGTTTGACACCATTACTTTTTGTACGATATTTAATAGTAATGAATATTCGTGGCAAGTTGCAATCTTTCTAGGATTTGAAGCACGAATACTTCTAAGAAGCATAAATCTCCCACAACTAGGTAAAATCTAAACCATATTTTTACGTTGCTCCAATTAAAATTAATGTTAAACGAGGATACGTATTAAAAATGGTGTATTAAATAAAAATACATCAGATTAAAAATGTAGGTAAAGGATTTGTCATCGTGACGACCGTTAAACAAGTTTCAACTAATCTGTTGTCGAAGTTTGTTTTTTCTTGAATCGTGTGTCATCGCATCACTCATCTCCAACGGTTTTCTTCAGCGATAATGGCATTATTGTATTCCCACGAATTTTGCGAACGTTGATTGGATTATTATCTAATTGTTCATATGCTTCACTATATATTATTTAAATTGAATCCATTTTGGAACGCAATTTTCCAATTGAGTTGATATCCAATTGCAATATGACTAAACTGTAATACGTAGGAGGAGCAGTTCTAATAACAATTGATCTTTTTTTATTGCTATCTCACACAATAGAACACATAATTACAGTATTACGAATATTTCTTTAATTATAGTACTCGAGAACTATAAAGTGTGCAAGAAGGCCTATAAATTTATTATGGTTCTCCTGTTACATTCCTATAGACGAAACTCTACGGTTTATAAGGGGCAATTACAGACGGTTTAGTTAATGCTTTCAGCATTTCTCAGCATCTTAAACTGGCAAGGGTTTTAGTTCATATTTTCATGCAGTCATTTCCATGCGAAATCAAGATAATTACACCATTCTTAGATCTCATTGCTTCTTCTCCATTCAAACTGAAAACCGTCAATATTTACGTCAGGATAAACTAACTGACCTTGTTTTGATCGGTTCAGTTGTGAGCAAGTCTACCGTATTAAGTAGGATTGCTTTTTGCAATATGTAGGTATGCCCCAAGACAGTGAACGACCGTTGCACGCAAGGACGATCCGCCGGTGTGACTCACACGCATGTCTTCCGCGCTTAACGTTCTATATTTGAAGTTTAAATACTCTTCCTTTTTCGGAAAACGACGGTTACAACGTCTTTGTGTGAACAGTGCTTCGTTCTGATTGGTGGAAAGATATGAAGTTTTATTAATGGTTTCACTTTGCTAAACTTGACCTTTGCGATGAATGAAATGTTTATTGTTTTTATTTGTACAGACACGTTTTGTATAGGTCCTTATTAGCAAACTGGCATGCAATTAACATACTGTTAACTAGGTACTGTTTCCTATATATGTGTAAGGAAGATGAATGAGGCAGGCATAGTCGACTTATTGGTGCGCATAAGAACTAAGCCGGCACACCTCATTTAATTTACTCATCCTCTTACCCTTCAAATAGAGCTGTGTTTCCAGCTCAATTGCTTAGTCGTACATATTTAACAAAAATTTGCAGTAAGTCAATGAAATTGTATAAAAATGCCACGCTTATTTCGCCTGCATACAGTCAAAGTAACTCTTGCAATTACGTAATTTGACTGATGATGGCGCTGGCACGAAGCAGATATTATTATAAAACCAAAACTATAAACTTCCTTTATTTTATAAGAACACATAGTGTGTTATTTGATGAGAGTGTGAGTGTTGATTGAGTAAAAAATAACATTAACACAAGAAAAAATAAATTGTTTATATATACCTAAATATAAATTGTATAAGGTGACCAGATCTTCCAGAACTGTAATCGCTATTATAATAAAATACTATCTATTTGTTTATTATCCTTATGAAACGTTGTCGAGCGGTGGAAGTTGATTTACCTCAATAAGTTATAGTTATTGACTTGAACCAAATACAACCTCTCTATAAAATTTGAATAAAATTTTCATGTGGGCATTTACTACTCATGGATATTAGTACAAGGACAAGGACAAAAGTTGTAATTTAAGTATAATTATATTATTATTATTATTATATATAAAAATGAATCCCTATTTCCCTTGGTCATCACGCATGAACGGCCGGACCGATTTCGTTAATTCTTTTTATTTTATGTTTGTTTGTTATTGTCAAGAGGCGGTTCTAATAATAGAAACAATTAAGAAACATGAGCGGAAAATTAGAAAATGTAAGAAAACCTA
>DWTU01000889.1:0-14871 GCA_018251515.1 Cecropterus confusis
GGGTCGCTTGGTTGGACGGTTCGAGCTCCCACTCTTGCCGTTTGCAACTCCGAAAGCCCCTTTTAGTCGCCTCGTACGACAGGCAGGGAATACCGTAGCCCTATTCTGATCCCAGAACCACAGGGACAGATATTTTATGGCCTAGATTAACACAATAGGTACTCATTACTGTGGTGGACGTGATCGATGCGAGCGGAGCCGTGGGAAAAACGTAGAAAGCAATTAATTACTCTATGAACAAATACTTACACTTATCACCAGTTTGTACAGGATTTAGTGTTTATACATAGCATGGTTCTCATTCTAGCATAGTAATTAAGGGGCGAGAATATTAAAGCGGCTTAATTGTTACCGCTCGAAGAATTTAAGCAACGTCGAACGCATACGGGATGTTGGATAGGTAACCATTGGCAGTTATTTTTTTACGTGCTATGGACGACAAATATGATTACGTGTTAATCCCCATCGTTATTATTGGATGTCCCGAGCCTTTTACGTCCTACAGCTTAATAAGGATTAGTGATGTGCCGAATCGTTAAAATAAAAGATCCGCGCATACGGATACGAATACGGATCATTGGTGAATAGATCCGCGGATACAAATTACAAATTTACTTACTTGTGCTGTACTTGTATTGTGCGCGTGTTCTTGCAGCGACAGTTGCTTTATTGACATGTTTCTGTCTGTGCCCTTAGTACGAGTTTATTACGTATCTTCAAAACAATCATTGTTTACGTTTTTCCGTATCGTTGCAAAGTACACTGTTGTTATAATATCTACTATACAATATCATTATATTGCAAAAAACAATTATCTTAATATTATATGTTACGATAAGTATTAGATTTTGGAAATATTAATAAGCTAATTATGTGATATTAACAAGCAATATTGAATTTAATACTAAGTATACCTACCTGATACCGAGCAGTGATAGCCGAATGGTTGAAACTCTGCATCTCATTCGAGGGTCCGAGGTCCGAATCCCAGGCACCACTGATTTTTCTAAAATTATGTGCGTATTATAAGTTAATTATCACTGCTTTACGGTGAAGGGTAACATCGTGAGGAAACCTACACACCTGAGAGTTCTTTAAGATAGTTCCCAAAGGTGAGCGAAGTCTACCAATTCGCACTTGGTCAGCGCGGTGGACTTTGGCCTGAAACTCTCTCAATCTGAAAGAAGACCCGTGTCCAGCTGTGGGTCAATAATGGGTTGACGGATACCTACGTAATCGCCTATGTACATTTAAAATTGTGTATATAGGTATAATGAATTTATAAATAATATGAATTTAGCAATAGGTCCGTTTGGTAAATATAGGTAGGTAAAAGATCCGTTTGAGATCCGCTTAAAAGTAACGGATACGGATACAGATCTTTCTCATGCCTCGGATATCCGGCATATCAATAATAAAATTAATAGATAATATAATTAATTACTAATTTACTAATATGTACATAACTTCAAAGAATCGAGTATGCGTGCCGGGGATTCGAATATGGAACACCAGATTAAAGAAATGGAATTTTAATTACTAGCTAGCTAGCACTGTTTATATTGGATAGTGATCGTTGAATCATAACTAAGGAGTTATAGACAGGTTAAAAACATCCAACAAAGTTTGGCCACTACCCCCAGCCTTTCAACAATGAGCATTGAATCAAAAAAATGGACTATAATTCTACCCTCACTTGTTTTGGTTCTGGCAAAACAAATTGCAGCTGCATGTTTCTTCTACGTTTCTTTTAAGCAAATTAGCAACTTTTGGGAGAATTAGAAGTAGGTAAGTAACGAAGTTACCGAATAATTTTCGGATTTACTTTATATTAAAAATTGTTGATTCGTTAACTCTTACTGAAAAATCTTGACTGTTTTAGTGGGTTGACAGGACAGGACGTGGATTAATTTGTTAACATGATGAATATTTTTTACTCATTTTCTTAAGTACCTATCTTATCTACATACTAATATTATAAGAGCTTGCTAAGCAAAGCGTAGGATCTTTTTCCAACAGCTACATAATTACTTTTTGTCATAATGAAGCTAAATACTTATGTAATTGTCTGCTTCATAATTGTCGAAGTCATGTTTAATATGAATCATATGACATGGGGCTCTTTTGCTAATAATTTTCTTTAACCGTGCATTTGACCTTCGGCAGGTGTACGGGGTACCCTGGGCCTGGCACAACCGGCGTTGAGGTACTACCATCACGTCTACAGTTTACGCGCACGTTCATTTCACTTCCGCTGTCGGTTGAACGCACGGGCGAGCGAGTAGGAAAGATAGAAAATAACGTTCTTTAAAGAAAAGATAATATCGGGTGGCGGTGCCGCGGTACGGGCGCGCGACGCGCTCCCCTCCACGTCACGGTTTGCGCGCGCTCGGACGCCATTGGCCACGAGCGCCCCTCCCGCCGCGGCCGAGTCGCACGCGCAGCGTCTAGATTTTCAGATTTCAAATCTCGACCGTTTATTTCGTGGTGAGCGGTCGGCGCGCGCGGGTCGCGCATCGCGCCGCCTCGCCGGAAATGCGCGGCCGCATTTCATTCTTGTTGTTTAAAAAACACGGCAACGTGCTCGTTAACGATCGGATCGGTGCAACGTGACGTCGCGAACGATAAGTGCGTGCATATTTGCAGTGCGTCGTGCGCCGGACTCTTCGACCGACGGTACCGTCAATTTCTTTCGATGAGTGGAGGTTTAGTGCATGTTTCATAATTAATCATGACTAGATCCACACTCATCCATGGAAGTTGCGAAGTTCTACGTGAGGCAAGCGAGCGGTGCCGGCGAGGACACGAGGAGATGGCGTGTCGGTGATTACGAGCGGGTATCATTACCGAGCGCCTCGCTAATGATACGTTGAGCGCGGCAGGTACGCGCTCAAACGCAAAGGTAACCTCGGCCTATCTACCTGCTTGCCCCGGCCGAATCTTGGGTTTCGATACCGGGGTCGATATAATATCGTTTATTCGGAGTGAGTTTTTGTCATCGTTTTTATGATTTAATATGAATGAATTTTTTTGGGCGCGCCGGTCTTGATTTATGTCCTGGATGGAATTATTGTCTGAGGGTCAGTTACGTTGTACTCTGTTTTTGGATATGGTTTGCCGATAAATGCGCGTGAGTACGGGGTGAGTGCACGCGGACGAGGGCGGGTGGAAGGGTGCGGCGAGTAGCGGCGCGGTCGCATCTGCTCCTTCTGAGAAAGGCCATTGTGGCGGTCCCGGAGTGGTCAGTGAGGTGACGTCACGGGCTGGGGCCGACAACCTGACGCTGAGCCTTCCCCTCGCCCCTCTAATGTACACAATGCACATCCGACAACTTGAACTATTTTTTGCACTGTTAATTTACCATAGTGTATAGGAACTTCGTTGGGGTGGGATTTTCAACGTCTTATCATCCTTTGTAGAAAGACTCCCCCTGCGGAAGTAGTCATTCAACTCAACAAGTCTCCTGAATTTAATGTTAACCGTTGTTCAAATATTAAAACGGAGGGTTCTTTTAATAAAAAAAAAAATGTAAATCGTATATTGCGTTACATTATTTTTTACATTATTAAACTTGTGACATGTGTGATTTTTAGTATAGTAAATTATTTACCCACATTTTTCTAATATAATTTAAATGCGGGTAGGTATTTCAATATTAGTATAACTTACGAGTTATGATAATTAATCTATTTTAAGTTTTCTCGATGCGCAACTCAGCACTTTAATTGGAAAGTAATAAATTATATGTCTTCTTCTTAACAATTAACTTCTTCTCAAACATGTTATTGTTTTTTCTGTTTCTTTTTTATTCAGATATTTCTCATATTTCTTTTTTAATATTTAGGGTTTTTTTTTGCCTATAATTAAAACGATAAACCATCGTTATGTTTTTTGAATATTTTACTGGTAATATTACTAGCCTACATGAATTAACCAAAACTCTAAAAGTTCGCTAAAGTAATACTGGCAACTGAATTGAAAATAAATTTAAAAAACGAGAAAAAGTTATTTTTCAATATGAAAAACTCAAATTTTACGTAATAATAAATAAAGAAGTAAGTTACCAGAAATAATTTAGAACTAAAGAAGAAGTATGTTGGTAATAATAAGTTAGGTAAGTTTAGAGTGGTTTAAAATTATATGGTTCTCTACAAGTCATTCCCTGTTGAAAGTCATTCCTGGAATATTATTAAATTCTAAATTGCTTTCTACGACGGCGAGTTAATAGGTTTCCAGCTAGTGGTTCAGGTAGCGGCCCCTCAGGTAGAAATAATAGAACTGAACAAAAGGATGGGTTCATTCTGGGAATGCGGAACGAGAAACCGGCTTTTAACTAACCTTTATGAATATATTTAGGCGGCTTTAAAGCAAAGTTGAAAGAAGAATTCAGTTGAAACAAATCAGATGGTAAGAAATCTTAGAGAACGGACAAAAAATATAAAATACCAGTGATAGAAGTGGGTAGTCGTATTAACGTTTTGAAAATTTCCGAGCGTTTTCTAAAATTTATTTCAATTGGTAAGTATGCAGGAGTGTGATTCAAAAAGATTGGGGAATTACGTATATGGTTTCGTAGATCGATATGAATATTCATATACGAAACCAAAGCATTAAAAGACGAATACAAGGTTATCACATGCTTAAATTGTGTTCGTTTTTCTTCATATTTCACTTTTTGTTAGATGAATGGAGTAAAATGTAGTGCTACCCTTTTTCGTTATAGTAAATTCAAATGGTAGGTCAACTATAAACATAGTAATTTACCAATATACGTACTTAAAAAGAAAATTCCTGATATTTATGACCATGACGGCCCTATGCGTCATAATCATTACAAAATTACAAGGGTTCCTTTTTGGGTACTATCCTAGAGAAAAATGTGATTAACTTATGTTTTAATTAGGTCGTCCCTTGGCGAAATAAAAAAGTTTAAAAATATTTCACAATCTCATCAATTCTTAAATATATGTGTATGCACATACAACCGATGAAGTCACGCGGCAACTTTATTATAAATTGTGTGGTTTTTAAATAACCTTCATAATAAATCGTTAAGACTCTCATAATAATTCGTTTAGACTAGTCTTTACATGTGACCAAGCCTATTCGCACATATGATCAAGTGCAGCCCATTCAAATGTAATAAATTCTGAGAAAAATCTTCTAGTGTTATAACTGATGAGTCCTGGACATTTAAAAACTAGATTATATTAAAGCAGGTAATTCACAAGCGATATGTACATCATTTGATCAATTTTGTATGAATTGTCAAAAATATTGCGTGAAATGGCTAAACAAAACACGATGGGAAAAAGCGACGTCAAAAATGGCGTGAATTTGGTTATGGTGAAGGTGGTTACCGTCGTTATACGTACACACGACGCACACGAATAAACGTTATTATTAATGGATTTGTTTTATGCGTTTTGTATGGTGATAAATGGCGTAAAAAACGACTTAGATGTGTTGTCTGCGTTTGCTGATATTGACTGAATTCGATGGCTAATATATAAAACATGACTTAGACATACAGTTCATTTTTTATACAAAAATTATATATTCATTAAAAGTACCTTAATACGACAGATCTGACATCACTAAAATTAAATATGATAAATAAAATAAATGAGCCAAATCGCTGTCCCGTGAAAGTGGCCGTAATACACTGGCATCATTACCTCGCTGAATTGGCAAACTTATTTGTTAGCCTAAGAAAAACATGTTACGTTACATATTTATTTTGTATTTGTGTAGAAATAAAATAAATAAGTAACATTGATTCTTTTCTGCATATTCATATGACGTTCTTCACATTACTGGGGTAATTACGAATGGTAAAATCCGCGTACACGTGTTCTTGACACGGTAAATATAGCAGAACAGCATAAAACCGCCTTATGAACTAACTTGTGTGACGAAACTTAGGTACCTAATAATGAATCAGCCATTGTTATTAATATTTCGATATTGTGTAATCGGTTATGCAGCATGAACATTTATTTCTGTGTCAATGCACGGGTGCACGCTTGATGTAGGTAATTTTTTTAAAACGGTTTAGTAATTACATATGAACGAATACTACACGGCATCTCCTTGGGGTTTCATGCAATACTTTGACTAATGATAACAGCGAATTATTTATCATAATCTTGCTTTACAATTAATTTTCACTATCTCCGAACGGTCTATCATCTCATGTAAAACCCCATTACAACCTAATCAATTTTTCTTTTAAGGTTTTTATTATATTATCATACTCACACACACGTAGTCTATATTCATTCTCAGTATTATAGGATCGCTAACAGTACGAACAGTTTTTGAAAAAAACTTACATTCAATATTACACATGAAAAATGTGTTGTGAGCTAAGTAGATATATTTATTAATGCAATTCTATCAAATTGCGTACTACCAACTTCTTTCTGCCGTGTATCAACAGTGTTAAATGTTGTTCTCTACTTTAAAGTGTGTTGTTAGGGTGAAAATCACTAGGCATTCCAACTTGAGTCAAAGGTAACGCTTTTTCGGCACTACAATTCTATATGTTGCTGACTATAGATGTCTATGGTTGGCAGTTACCACTTACCATCATGTGGAATGCATGCTAGTTTTAAAAAATGAAAATATTTTAACAGTAAGCTGATGTCCAGCTTACTTTCTATATTTCTTAACTGTCATGTGTTTTTTTTAAGATTTTATTTGACATGCAATGTTTGAATGTAAGTTATTAAATTTCAAATGGAATAATTTGTGGGCCCTGTCATATTTTACAAAGACTAGTGTATATTTTCAATGTGTTCGGATATTATATAATTACCCAGTAGTAGCTATGTATAAAAATGTATGAAATAATGTGAATTTTCTTTGTAGATATGCACATATCTACAAAAATAAAATCGCGTTTAATATACTTTACGTATACCCGTTAAGTATATTTAACGCGATTTTTTCCTTATATTATGCTCTAGGGTCTATAAATACCACAACTATTATTTACATCTATAGATATAAATAAAATTGAAATAAAGTATCTGTTTGTAATAACAAAAAAAAACAACTTTTTACCAAATGCATATGGAAGTATATACGATATTGATAGCAAAACATCGATTACAATTTTTTTGTCTATCTGTCTGTCTGTTTGTTCTGGGTAATCTCTGAAACTGCGGGAACGATTTTGACAGGACTTTCATGTTGGGTAGCTGGTGTCATAAGGCGCAACTTAGGCTACTTTTAGTTTAGAATATGTAATTAGGGCTTCGCACAAAAATTTAAATCCTAAGAAACCGCGCGCGCTCTACGCGCACACAACCACCGTCACTGCCGGTAATGTCAGTTGCTATCAGTCCTCTCTGAAACAATTCTATGTGTTAAAATTGCATAAAATCTACAATTTCGACTGTATGTCACCATATGAAGTTACAATTTTTAAACACGGGTATAACCGTGGGGCTCAGGTTGTTAGTAATAAAATTTGCATGCACATTCTCGTTATATGTAAACACGATGAAAGTGTCTACATATAACTCTTGTATAGCTGACTTTATCTTGTGTTGGAGTCAGAAGATGATTTTGGAATATCCTCCCTATTACAAGTTAAATCAATTAGGATTTTTTACAAATAAATATTTTGCATCTGATGATGAAATTCGAAACTTAAAATATTCTTAACCTAAAATGTAAAATATGTGATGATTCCAGGTAAAATTAGCATTACGCGAGACAACATAAATATTGCTATCGTGGTAATTATACTAATATCATAAAGGATGTACTCTTTCACCTAAAAACAATTGACTTGATTTGGCTGAAATTCGACACAAACATAGCTTATGACCTCAATTAAAAAAAAGATACTTTTTATCGTGGTAAATGACTTAAGCCGACGGAGCCGCGAGTAAAAGTAGTATATATTATAATTTACATATTATATAGTCTCATATAATAGATCGTTTGATCCGCAAGTTCGAAACAGTATATATAAGGAAATATTTTATATAATCTGTAAGATTTTTTTACTTTCCTCCTGTAGTACAAACGATCATAAATGTAAACAACCTCCAGCTTTATTCCAAGAATAGGTTTTCCTCAAAATATTTTTTGTTACCAATAAGGTGGATTTAAAATTCATTTTCGTAGCATCTACTTAAAAGCAAACAAAAAATATTGCGTAATTCCTTTTGCACATAAATACAAAGAAATATTTACACTTTATAACAAGGACACTACGCAATCCATACTTTAACCCGTTTTTTTGTACCTAAAGGTAAATGTAAGAAACGTTATATTTGTAATTTTTGTACCTTTATGCCTGCGTTGTAAAGAATTACCACGTACAAATTCTGCATTATTAAATAATAATCCTTCACAATTTGTTGAAATCATTATATTAATATTTATCATTATTTCATTGCCATTATATATTCTTGTTTTCTTAGTTTACGTTTCATTTCTTAATTTTCCTTCCCTATTTCGTATGGATCATTTCTTTTACGATTTTTTAGGGACAATAAGTATTAGTAAGATAAGATATTTTTTAACGTATTAATTTAACACAGTCGTGGAAAAACTAAATGCGGAAGGTTAGTGACAGAACTTACATATAGGTAGGTACTTACCTTTCCCTATTAAGGCTATAAAACAGTAAAACAACCTCATTAACACGTCTAGTACCTACTGGTAATAAAGATACGATGTTAAGCATTTGAGAATAACGGAAAACGCAGACAATGGCTAAACAAGTATTTGTTACAGTTCATCATTGCGTCTCCCGTGGGACCGAACATAAGATATTTAGGTAAGTATCAAAGTGATTGACGTAATTCGTTTTGCGTGACTGATGGTAGGTTAGGTTAGTACTGTAGGTTTATGTTATTGATAACTTCGAGGACTTTATACAATCAATCTTTAAGAGCCTTATGTATTAAGTATTTTTGTTTAACATACAGATGAGTGATTTTTTGGTTATCAGAAATTTCGACTGACATACGAAGGACAAAGGAGTTTGTCCGAGTTTCTTATTCTTGACACGCACTTTTGATTTTTGAAGTTTTGAAAACGTAAACTCATTGCAAAGAAAGCTAGATACCGGAAGGATCTTCATAAATAGCTACTTAGTTACTGATCTATCTGTAGCAGAACTTACTTGCTTTTTCCACGAAACCAGAAACACAAAACCTTTTTAATGAGAAATACCACTGACTTTAATATTACTTAAGTAAAAATAAATAGAGTTTTGGTAAAGTATAACTTTGAAAAAAAAACGATTAAAGTTTTTAAAAATGAATATAAATCTTTGTTTTTGTATTTTCTATAAAATATAAATATTCGTCTAATGTGCTATGAAAAATAACGTAATTGCGACCAGTTCGGGAATACGCTGCGTTGTTCGACTCCCCGCAATTTGGCTTCAAATAGCAAACCGGCTAAACAACGAATTACAACGATTAACGACTCACAATTCCCATGATTGCGTACTCCATGACATTTCATCGGTTCATCAGAAATACGTTACGTTAATAGGGCGTTATACCTATGCCCCTTGCTTTTTTCTCTATACTGGCTTCCGCGATGGAAGAGCGTGCGAATTGAGGGTCGAATAAACCGAGGGATCTATTGTTCCCAAGTGGTTGCACCGTAGCTTTGTGTATTAAACAAAGCGGTTCAGGTAAGTCGTGATTCACTCGTTCTTGCTACATATTAGAATTGTTACTGACTGTTCACGTGGGTAACCGCTTGGTAAAGTTAGCCTTGCGTCTAAGCTTATGTGACTTTCAATTTCAATAAACTTAATGTAAACAGGTTATATTCAATAATATTTGTAAAGTATTACAAAGATATGATATTAGAAGGTATAGGTATAATTTGAATTTAACTACCTATCTACAACTTTCTCCCATGGATAATCCCTGAATTTTCATGCTAGGAACCTGAATATATTCGACATAAAAATGAAATAAAGCGTCAAAATCACCGCGACGTTTCCAATATTTGTTTGTACAGTCAAACAAATAACAAACAGTTTTATATTATAAAAATTGTATCGCTTTTTTATATTTTATCGGGCGTTAAGAAATAAATCATGTTACAGGACGTTTTGTTACAAGTGTTACAACGACCATTTTCAGCTTTGCACAATACAATGACTTTTGATTTATCCTCCAAGTCTTTCTTCGTCCTTTTCTAAAAACAGGTACGCTTTACAATATATATTAACGGAATAAATAATTCCATTGTAACCCGACCAAAGTGAACTTGGTTGTACTACAACGTATTTAAGCAAGATCTACATGATACAACCAAGAACGGATTTAAGCAAACCAATAGAATCCATCGGAGCGATGTCCAAGTGCGGTTACGGCGTGTGGACGTTACATCAGGTTTCAGTACCGTCACTCTCTACCTGTGGTTTGATACTTAACACTAGGCTGGAGCGTTACTCATGCATGAGAGAATGTGAGACCTTAAAAAAATAGCCAAACGCAAAGCGAAAAAATTAACGTTAGCAAGTATTGTTTCTTTTCGTCTGTGTACAGTTGTGTATAGAAGTACCAGTTAACAATAATTACAAATTTTATTTAATAATTTATATACCTGTCACTGGATAAAAATAGCTTAAACATTTTGAAGTTTTGTACAAAAGGATCTCTCGTCAACGAAATACGGTCCACCATTTATCAGGGTTCTTTTGACAAGGTTTACCATAATTACCATGCTTGGCTGTGCGTAATAGTAACCATTGAATATGAAGAATTTCATGAGAAACATCGACGGGAAGAGGAGGTTCGAGGTTGAAGCCACACAGTAACGTCAATACTATCACGCAACGTCTGTAAAATTCATACTTCAGCATAGATACAGTAATTAAATAGACTTCTAATAGTTACTTTGTAGGTGTGTATTTTTATTTTTGTCACTGTCTGACGGATCAGTATATAAATACTTTTGCAGAATCGTTTAAATGTGTGCGTTACATCGATTCTAGACTCAAAAGACATAAAGCCATTTTTTCTTAAATACAACCATCAGCCCTTTTTGTTCCACTACTTTACGTACGCTAGCAACACGCGGCACGTGGTAGTTATTGATATATTAAGTAGTGGCTTAATATTGGATCTGTTAGATTAATATTATAAAATGAATGTACGTTACGAGTCTATGTAATTATTCTTCTAAGCCATACAGCAACACGAAACAAAGCTGGCTCTACAGTAAGCAGTTAGCTTGATTGTCGCCAATTAGTTGTAATAACGGCTCGCCAGTCGGTAACTAGGTGTAATTTGTCCGCGAACCACCCGACAGTGTCAGTGACGAACAGAATATCTGTTGATAATGAAATCTTAACTAATATCACTTTATTTAATAATACATAAGTTGAGGTACGTGTTGGTGGGCAACAAAAATATAAAAAATATTTTTACAATATATGTATGTACACTTTTGTTGATGCACTTAATGTACTTCCTTAGATAATCAGTTTTAATTACCTACTTATAATATTTACACAAAAGACATGTAAATTATATTAAAATATAATTACATATTAGTATATATACAGATTTTTTAGAACAAGGTTTTAGAAATTGAAAAACATACAAATGTAAAACCATTACATAAAATGCCAAATTTTGCGCGTTAGTTACGTGCGCACTGGAAATGTTTACACTTATGGGAGTTCTTCAACGATATTAAGTAATTCCCGTTTATACATGTACATACGCACACACACACGCACGCACACACACAAACACACACACAGACATAAGCACACATACACACGCGCGTGAGCGCACGTACTCATACACACAGAGATACGCGTACACGCAAGGGTAAGTTGTTTATTTTTTTCGATTCGCTGCTGTATTTTTTAATATTTTTGTTAAGTATCATTTTCTTTTTCTGGTTTTTGTTTTTTTGTGTGTCGGATGGGTCAGGGGAGATTACAAACGCTTCCCGCACAACATCCAGGGTAGTTGGGAGTGGCTGAAACACAGCGCAGGTCGCTGGCCAACAAAATGCTGAGCCACTTCCTTTGCCCTCATATTTATGTTTTTTTTGTCTGGCTTTTTGTATTTTTGTCTCAGTTTTTTTTGACATTTTTTTAAATTGTTTAATCTTTGGTTCTCTTCTGCTTGTAGTCAATTTAATTTATTTTGTATGTTATGTTATAATATTATAAAACCAATTTAATCGTTCAAAAATTTTGTGTCGTCTGCAAAGCCTTGAAAACAACGATATAGATTTTGATGGGTTTTCACAAGTGATTGAGAAAGACAGCTCACAAGGAAATAAATATAATAATGTAATAAATAAATTATATCTCGAAATTAGATAAAGGAAAATACTTTTAACATGCATGAATAAATAATTAAAATCCCATTATGTAAGTAAGCGTATTTCTCCCCCTGTTATAAACGTGATCGACAAAGATATAAAAATCCGCTACTTCGGACATTGACAATAATAATTACATTTCTTTGAAGTAATACAATTATATAAGTTTCTATTTCGTACTATATTTTAAAGATATGACCATAGTAATATTGCCATGTACAAAAACCTATAGAGAGCAATGATTAAACCAACGAGTATGAGTTGGCTACTGACAGCCCTATTTCGGATAAATTACGAGGAGTTGCTAAAAAAGAGTGAGCTTTCAAAATGTACATTTAATGGGACGCAAATTGCTTACTCTGCGCGCTCGCGTGATTGATTCGACACTGAAATTTTATTGCTGTTTGCTCTTGATGAAATTATAATTTATCATATTTATAAGTGCCTTGATTATGCTTTTTTAGTAAAAGAATGTTATATTTAATTGATAACGTTATTAGAGGTTTAAAATGTTACTTAAATGTAAGTCTACTTAGATATATAGTACTTAACGCATGTGGTCAACCTCAGGGAGGATTCTCATTTATTTACTATCTGGGGTTGAACACAGATCTGGCTGGTGGCAACGCATCTGTGGCTAACCTTAGGTGAGGCTTGATTTTTGACCTAGGGTTGATTACAGATGGCCATGGGCGACAATGAGCACTTACCATCAGGACTACATGCTCGTTTGCTGTGATATATAAAAATAACGTATACTTTAACATATTATTTAAACATAAAGTCCCCGTTAAGCTTCTTAGATGTTGAGGATAATATGAGCTAATAAAAAAATACAGTTAAAAACGAATTATGTGCAACAAAAAACTTTAAATAAAATAATTTAAATATATGTTGGCTTAGTACATACACAGTACGTAGTACCGAAGTCGACGCTCATCATATTTCGCTAGCTCACGGTGACGAATCTGTGTCCTACGAGTATATGAGCGTGATACGTGTCGAATATATAAGCTCTTTCGTTTGGGAAGTCAGTTAAAAAAGTGTATCTAACATTGAAAATATTTTTTTGTTATTATTAAATTAGACTTTAATCTCATACATTTAGAATAAAAATCGCATTAATTTACGAAAAGACCGAAAAATCGAAAAATCCCATTCAGTTTCGAAAAGACAGAAATATTTTCGAACATCAACATTTGCTTTGAAGAAAACGCGACTCACCAAACTCTATGTAATGGTAGGTAAACCTCTTCTTTTTATTACTATTTTGAAGCCTGTTTTAGTGGCACTTGGGATTATATTTTCTTATAAAATTATGGACACTTACAATGGACATTTACAAAAGACAATTGTACTTGAGAAATAACCAAATAATATTATAAACAGATTTTCGCTACATAAAATGGTAACTTAGTTTTTAAGTTAAGCCATATTCAATAATAACAAGGACTATAATATTTTATAGGCACACACTACATATCTAGGGCATAACACACATAGATAAAATCTAGCGAAAAGCGGTCCTTCGCTTTTCTGAAGTCTATTAAATCACTTTATTTAAGAATAATGAACGAACTTATTCTATTGGAATAATATTGGGTGTGGTGCATCGCATGGCATAGGTATTTATTACAATCTATGCTTGCATTTTGTTATTTTGACATTTGAAGCCAGTTTCAAATATCAATAGCATCCTATTAATCATTTAAAGTCAGAAGTAGGTATCATTAAATCTTGAGACTTGAGACCCTATAATTCTCGTTTAAAATTATATTATATACAAAATTTGATCAAGGAAACGTCGTTAGATAATAAAGATTTATTAAAGACAACATTCAGAACATTTTTTTACACTTACATTGGAACTTTTACAGCGTACGTGATTATTTTAAAAGCAATTTTGACTAAGTTTTATGTTTGAATTTATAAAATGAATCAAATATACTAAATTGACATTTTATAATTATTATATTATTGTTTTAATTATTATTAATGGCGTATTCTAATAGAAAATGTAACATAGCGTTTTATCTAATTTTGTATATATGTAAATTGAATAAAAATCTTATTTGTATTATTATCCACACCCGAGAGGGTAGAACTTAAGAAAAAAGAATGTTAATTAAGACCTATTCTATATTACTATGTTCTTGCAATAAAACGAATTTGAATTTGAGCTTTAAATTTGAAATAGGCAATATAAAATGTCTAACATTTTAAATTTAGCTAAGCGTGATAAAGTAATAGTCAGCACATATGACCTTGTTGACGAGGTTATTAAAAACCTACTTCTTTAAAATATATAATTTTACATACATAGTTTGAAGCTTTAAATTAAGGAAAAGTAGATCTTCAAGTATATTACATTTAGTTAAACCTTAAATCATCATCAATCAAATTGAGCAGTGATAGCCGAATGGTTGAAACTCGTCCTCTCAATCGAGCCACCACCACAGATTTTTCTAAAATTATGTGCGTATTAGAAGTTAATTATCACTGCTTTACGGTGAAGGAAAACACCGTGAGGAAACC
>DWTU01000890.1:0-14868 GCA_018251515.1 Cecropterus confusis
TGCAGACTCACTTACGATCTGATTGTCATTCTCCTCTACAATATTTACAGATTCATCTAAATTACTATCTACAATTTCACAGCTTTCCATATTATCAACATTACTTTCTTTAGAATTCTCAGAAATTGATTCTTGTTTCTCTACAATAACCTCAACACTTGGCTTAAAGCTATCTTCCTTGCTAAATTTGGGTAAATCTGGTGGTCTTACAGTTGAAAGGGTACTAGAGAGAAATGAAGACTGTAGGTTGTAACCGGGTAGTAGTTTTGGTTGCAGTGGTAACATGAGGTCTAAGGAGCCCGTGGTTGCAGGTCTCGGTTGCAGGGGTGGAGCGGTCATCAGAGGTGGTTGCAATGATGCTAAGGATATAGCTCCGCATTGCGTGTTGATGATTGGACTCTCGACTGTAAGAAATCGTAAGGTATTTAAGAATTTTAAAGTATATTTAGGAACTATTTTAAAAAATTTTTGAGACACAGTACTACGGAGGTGTGCTTGTGTGTAAAATATAAAAATATGAATAATACTGAAAGGAAATGTGAAAGGCTGAATAATTTATTTTTTTGGAACTTATGACTGGAACTACGAACATGCAACTTATGAATTATATTATTACCTAAAAATGTCTTGAAATAAATGTGACATGGATAAAATGATGGTTGATGAGTCCGTAGTTGTAAAACAAATTTAAATAGCAAAATAATAATGATTATGAAAAATATAACATATTGGGAGTCAATTTGGATAATTCTTCTGTAATCCCCATCTTTTAAATATGATTTATGGTGGTGTGATAACAATACGAGTGGCACGGTGAAAATAGGAGATATTACCTATGGGTGCCCTCGCTTGAAGTGGCTGGGTGGTTGCTGGTGGTCGTAGAAGGTTCGGCGGGCCTTGCAACGCTATGCTTATCATATTCATGCCATTTACACCTGTAAGAAATTGTAATTATAGGCTTAATATTGATACTTATTGTAACTTCGTCATTAAAATAGCTTTTTGGGGCTCTTACATATATTATATGTTGGTTATAAATATTTATTCATTTCATAAAAGTATTGTGTTAGATATTAAGAAACACAGTTCAATTCATTGTTACCTGATATTAATCTATGAATTTTCTATAGTGTAAGTACGCCTAGGATAGTTTTCCCTCTTATATTTCATAATTCTTACATATCTCTCATAAAGCCTTTATACATCTTAAGCAAACTGCTAACGCCATCTAGTTACCCATATTAAAAATATGTACTGAGTTCAGGAACTTACCAAACTTGCTGTTCGCAGGCGAGAGGTCCTTTAGAACGACAGGATGTTTCACGGCATTCACGCGGCGGTTGGAGGCGCTAGCGTCGCGCTTCCGTCGAGGTTGCTCGACGGGTAGCACGCGACGTCTCTTCTTTGGAAGCTTTGACCGCGCCTGCCGATAGATGGCGTTGTTTTTAATAACTGTATTCTCTTTATATATTTTTTTACATATTACAAACCAAGTAGCTTATATTTTGTAACACAATTAAAAATATGGCGAGGTGTGACAAAATTTTAAGGCATATTTGATTTAAAACAATAAAATTATAGCACCCAGATGAGAAGAAAATTAAGAATATTTTCCGAGACAAAGATTAGGGCATATTACTTCCGTATCTTCAAATATCACAATGTTTCAAAGGTAAATGGAAAAAAATTAAAAACGCAAAATAATAATTTTACCAAACTTACATGTTCATTCATTTATTTACAAAGACATATCTTGCTGGTCGTTCAGTTCATCATTAGATGGATGATAGTTTCCAATCTGGCTAAGTGAGGATTTTTAGACGTGAAGTGAGAATATTATAGTGAACTTATTATTATTATGCAGATTACGACAACTTCCTTAACCTTTTAAGGAAAGGATAATTAAATTCTAATACTGATATAGGTAAATCAAAACTTTAAAACCTGCTTGACTCAAACACTAACATCTTTTTTTTTACCACAAAACTGTACTCAACTTCAAATAAGATCAGAGCCTTACCTGAGGTTAGCTACAGATGCATTGCTGCCCCTGAGGCCTTAATTAAACCCTTACCACTTCAGACCTGAACACAACAGCGCATTGCTGTTATTAGGCAAAAATAGGTGTAAGAGTACACAAAAAGTTCTACCAGCTTTGGACTTTTCTTCGTTGAAACTTTCTGAATGAACAACGAAAATTCACACAAAACTGTTAAAATTTTGTATTGTGTTTCGTATTGTATTTCTACAAGATAAAAGTGCGTAGCAATTTATAAAGTATAAAACGGCGAGGCGATTCTATGCGCTCATTATAAACTTGCAAACTTCAATATTTTCATTATGACTTGTCTGGCCTTGGCCTTCAGCCCGTAATTAATTTTAATGGCAACGATTAATTAACGCCGCCTAAAATCTTTATTCGGTGAATTTCTTATTCAGCCGTTGTTATAAATAATTAAATCTGTCCATAATTTAATGCCCGAAAAACGGAAAGTTATAAATACGTAAGTTTATAGGCATTATGTATGTAATAATTTGATCGTAAGAAGCTCTATCAATTGAAGAAATATCGGGCGTATTGCGCGATTGTTCGTAGAACACATTAAGTTGACAGTCCCGATTGTTACCGCAGCGTCTAATAGAAAATATTTGGTTGAAGAATTGGAGTATCAACATAATATACCAGCTTATTCCCGCGGATCCGATTGGCTTCGGTCATGAGTATCCTATGTGTTAATATAGATCTAAATTGTGCAAAGTTATTGCGTGAAAGAGTAAAAACACATACAACCTCACTAACTTTCGCATTTATAATTTTAGAAATATTTTATGATAGATAAATTTACAAAAAGGTGACAAAAATAGGTAACAAACGCGTGTACTAAGCGCTCTAGTAAAACTGCCAAGAACTTTTCAAATTATTGTAGGTAATCAAATTATATTATTGTTACTGTTGTGTGTGTCATTACATACATATCCCACGTATAAATAGGGACAGTAAGTGCCCACAACCTAAAAGAAAAACCAATTAATAATTAATTTACAGTCTTAAAAAGGTACTCCAATATTAAATCACCTTAACGATGTGATTTATTTAATTTAATTTTCCATTATAGCTCTATTTTCCGTGGAAGCCTTTGTTTAAAAGCCATTTGCAATGAGCGGATAGCCGTTCAGTATCTCAAACAATGCGAATAAAGTTCATTGATACGATCCTTGGCTGGATTCCAGAGAATTTTCAGGTCTGAAAGACTAAGAAGTCTCTAAGATATAAATCTAACAATGTTAGTAGGTAGGATTTGAATTTTTAAAAAGGTAAAATATGTGAAGCTTAGTAGAAAAATGTATTCTACATACAATTGGTGACGTAAATGCATTTTTTCTGTCACGCGTGTTTGTGCCCGATAGCGGACATGGCCCGCATGCATGCCACTTGCATTCATTTGTTTGTTAATCTATATAAATGTCCTGTATATTTGTGGCGTAAATTAAAGCATTTTTGTCACGCGGGGTTTCTGCCGGTGTGCATACATGGTTCGCATGCGTGTCTCTTGCATTAATTCGTTTCATATGGGTCTATGGGTGACCTAAGAGACGAGTCCCTCTGAATCCACCTGTCGTTATACCTTACCCCTTGCAAAGCAAAAGTAGTCCAACATCGAACAGTTCTATCATTTTTAATGTTCTCTTGATAAGATATAATCTAGCTCTCAGAAATATCGCAATAAATATTTATACCTTTTAAAGTAATCTTCAATTTTAATGCCAAGTACCTCTGAAATTGGGTATCAAACTTTGATTTTAATATTATATTTTACTTTCATCTCGATTAACATGAAAAAATATTATCTCAACTTGTCATATTATATTGTAAATATTATAGTATTTTTATGAAATGATTCGAATTAAAGTTTCACAGCGATCTAATTATATGTATTTTTAGATATCTCATACTTAAAGTTTTATATAAAGTCTCTTTGTTAACTACAAACTTGCAAACCGTAAACAAATATTATGTTTAGTTATGACTGAAAAGTTGCCACAGACTTTTTTTAAATAAAGGTTGAAAAAAAAAGAGCTGTCCTACAGAATAGAATTGGTGAAACTGATGTTGCAAAAGGCCATGACCAGTGACCGTGACTACTTTCCGTCATATAAATTGTCTTTCATTCATCTAAAGCTGACTGAACATTAACTAATACTATTGTTATAATTGCTAAAGTAGTATTCTTACAGACATGGAGTGTAATCATAAAAGCGGCTTAGACTGACAACTTTCGTTCGAGCAACTAGTAGCCTTAACGATAAACCCCTCGGCCATGGTTACGGAAACATTCACTTTGTGCTGTAACCATCAGCGTTGAGCGAATTTTAGTAATTTCATTACAATTGACAGCAACATTTTGTAGCCTTATGAAATCCGACATTTCATTTGTTTTTAACTCTCGATTGACGTTTGAATTTGAGGATGTGCCGTGGCCGTGTTACGTAGTAGTTAACGAGACTGCCAAAACGTTTCTCAAACAGCTTGGTGATTCGGTTTAGTCGACATTGGACAGATTCTACTTTGGACATCATAGTCTAGTATGGACAGATTCTACTTTTATACATTTTTTTCTAATTTTTTTTTTTCAAATTTTGTCTTATTTAGAATCTGTCTTAAGAAGATTCTGTCCAATGTAGAATCTGTCCAGTATAGAATTTGCCCAAGTAGAATCTGTCCATACTAGACTATGATGTCCAAAGTAGAATCTGTCCAATGTCGACTAAGCCGGTGATTCGTTTAGTAGCTTATATATACATCAGAGACGGAGACGCGTAAATAATCGACTGTTGGCAGGTTTTTGTAAAGTTAAATATTTACCGCTCGTCGGTCGCTCAAGCCATGAATTGGATCGTTTGAGTACGTAGCGGCTTAAGCGACTGTTCAGTAGCTTTTAAATTTTATATCGCTAAAGCGTTACACGTAAATTTTAAAACAGGTCATATCAAGGTAGTTGTCTATAGGAGAAGATATATATTTACGTCCTAATAATTGAATGACGTCGTAATGAAATATTATAAATGTTAAATACTGGTTAACTTTTTTAAACATGGGTTATAACAACACACTTAAAAAAATATTTTTAAAACACATACATATTTTAAAACTCATAAGGACGGTTCTATTATATTTATTTCTTTATACAACATGTCTTGATGATATTCATATTATGCTTATTTAAGTGTTAATCATTGATTTCATTTATATATTGTATTATAGTAATGTTTAAAAAAATATTCGTGTGCCTAAATATTTTAACATTTTCAACTGCACAGTTAAAACCAAAATAAAAAGACCATTCCAGTTCGTACTTCCCTGAAATTTTCCGACCAGATAAACGTAGAAAACACGATTCTATATTTCGCCCGTAATTTAGAGCCTACTCCCAACGTGGGAAAGTGCCGTGAAATTTCCAGACACAAAACATGTTCTGCGGATTTCGGGAACCGTTACAGTGTTATTCCATTTTGGGTATCTTGTCTCTTCAATCTTGTTATGTAGTGGTCACTATACTACTACACAGTTTATAGTGTTATAATTTTTTATCCGATTGCGTCAGAAGGAGTGTAATGTTTTTCAAGCGTATTTATGTATGTAAAAATAAAATATAATTACAAACGCTTTCTAAACTCATAGCCCCACAGTAGGATTTTCTCCTGTGTCGTGGCCGCCATGGACACGCTAAGACGAATACACAAACACACAGACCCAGAATAGAAATCTAAACTCATCATTTAGATGTCTTTCTGGCCGGGGAACGAACACGGGACCCACTGCGTGTCAGACCGGTATGGTGACCTTTTATACCGTTATGAATTAATTCTTGATTTGGGTCAGGTTTTTAAATAACTTATCTTAAATGACTATTTTTTTATAAGTGTCTGGGATAGGTAACCAATTTTTTCAGGCAATATCGACTCAATCAAATTTATTTACTTTAAGAAACTAAGAACATTAATTATTGGGCTTACGATACCAATCGAAAGCATTATTTTTAAGGATAACATACAAGAAAGAATCGCTGCAAAATTAGGACATTTAGAAACAAAACACCTAAGATTTTTGTAAATGATGCGAATTTATTACATTTTCATATGTTTATTAGAACTAAACCAAGTCCTATAAATTTTGCCATATTTTTCCTAGAAGATTTTCATACAACCTTGCACATAGCCTTGTACTGTGCTGCTTAACGTTGAGTTCTAGGACACGCTACACAGTCTACTAACTAGCACAGTTGTGGAATGGACCTGTTAATATCTAATAATTGAGATATAGTTACTGTCGATAGTTATAGGACTCGTATGTCATGATATAGCACCTTAAAGACAAACGATCTTAGTATATTCAGGGTTAATCAACATAATTATTAACTATGAGTATCCAATTGTTGATAGAAGTGATTCTTCTATCATCAAATTTTAGCTACAATCGGAAACCCTTAGATATGAAATATTGGTAAGAAATTACGTAACTTTCAAACGTTACACGTTTTTTTTACGCAAATATGTCTTTAGATTTATAATAGTACAAAACAACCTCATTAAAACATCATTAAAAGGCACGATAGTGCTTTACAAAATTATCTTCGCTACGAATGTACCAAGTGTTAAGTTTTAGTAGTAATTGTAGTAGTTTAGCCTCTACAACATCTACGATCGCTCTACGAGTTCTACGAATCGCCTACGCAGTCATCAAGCTACGATGCAAGAAGTATAACTTTATAATTATGTTTCTCGATCGAAATCGAAATTCATTATTTTTCAGCATTACCATATCTTTGTCTGACAGAAAAAATATGTTCGACTAGAGTTACTAGCCACATTTATTTACTCGTATAGCGTGATACAGTTCTTGCATTTCGGTGGAAGGGTATGGTTGCCTGCTCACTTATATACGAGGCGGTCATGTTAGTATTTGGAAGTAGCAACGGATCTGTGACCGACTACAGATAGAACCCCCGTTCTATATCGCATCGCAAACTGTTTTCTGTGTCCCTAGGCACTGTAGTAGCGTTTAACAATATATGAATATTCGTTATACTAATTCGAGTTGAGTAGCTTCATATTATGAAGCTACTTACAGATGATATTATATAAAGTAACTTAAGTGTAACTTTAATATAACAATTTAATAATACCTTTAAAGTTGCAACGGATGAAAAACGATACACATCTCGTAGCGAAATAAACAAGTATTCTAACCTCTATCTAGGTTGCATTGTACATATATTTCCTAAAATATAAAACGTATCTAACATTGTATAAAATTAACAGTGACTGCCAGTAAACGATGCTTAGTACGATGTTTTAGAATGGGTTAGTCACGAACTAATACTCATTTACTGATTGATTAATCACCGTAGAGTCTAAAATACATAAGCTAGAAACATGCAATTACGTTTACTTTTGATGTAGGTATTCTCTTAGAAATAAATTCTTGTTATTTTACTCCTTAGGGTGTTATAAAAAGAAAGTTTAAAAACTAAAACACGCTCTAAAAAGTACGAAATAAGAAAGTAGTCTCCGCTGAAATTATAATGTACAAACTATTAAAAATTTACCAGCCACTAAATAAACAACTTACACGTATTATATTTTAACGTATTTTTATACGTCATACTAATAGAGATGTTTGTTTAAAGGATAGATATGATGGTATGCCACTTTGATTTTATTTTATTATTATAATGAAGCTTTTGCTAGAGTACATTGAAAGTTTGCTTTTACAAATTCCGGAGTTTTGAAGTAAGAAAAAAATGTATTTGGCTTTGCAATAAAATTAATGAAACATTCTGTTATTAGTAATACTATTATATGACTAGGTAAGAAAATTATATATTGTAAGAATCAGAAGTGAAATAAGATTGAAAAATAAAATTTAATGTCAAATAATAATTAACAGTAAATGATCGGAAACCAATCACTTTTTAACTTTAAAATTTATAATCGAATTCAAGCATTTTTTATCAGCTGACATCTAACAATATGTTATAGTTATTATATACAAAGAAGCTAGTAAGGGTCAAATATAAAAAAAAATCCTCAATAGCATCTAAATACTAAATGTTACAAAATAGAACTTTAAAATAGAGCTGGGAACGTTCACGATAATTCTCCACCGGCGGTATTGGTAGAGATAAATCCTTATTCATTGTAGTGCATTTTTCACCGCAAACCAGCAACTCTTATCTTATTTGTAAAATGGTAGGAGTACTTCATACGCTGGTTAGAAATTTTACAAATTTCAAAGTTTAAAACATGGTATATATAACGTTTTGTTATACGTATTTAATCGTCTTTTATACTGCCTTTACCGACTGCGTCAAAAAGACGGTATTATTTTGACCATAAATAAGTAAGCGTATTCTACTGCAAAATATTTTAAGGTTTTTTTTATAGTATGGAAGTGGCAAACGAGCATGCAGCCCACCTGATAAGTGGCTGCTGCTGCTCATGGCATCTGCAATCAACCCTAGGTAAGATCAAAGTCTCACCTAAGGTTAGCCACAGATGGAAAAGTATGTCTCTCTTACCACACCAGATCAGAATACAACAGCGCATAATACTGCTGTTATTAGGCACAAATAGGTGTAGCGGTGGTGCTTTCGGAGTCGAACCACAAAGAGTTCTACTACTTTGCAAGTGTGCAAGTGGAAAATTCCTTAATTGTTGATTACATATGTTTATAGACGTCACTGACCACTTCATCAGGTGGACTAAACGGTTATTTACTACTACAATTTCATTAAAAAACCTTAATGTTCTAATTGAGTTGTAATTATGCGAAATAGTTAACACCTCATTATTTTTCCTAGCTTTTAATATAAAAGCTTTTTATACCCATAGCCCCATACTAGGATTTTCTCCTGTGTCGTGGGTGGTGCCATGGACACACAAAGACGAATACACAAACACCCAGACCTAGAACAGAAATCTAAACTCATCATTCAGGTGTCTGTCTGGCTAGGGATCGAACCCGGGACCCACTGCGTGTCAGACCGGTATGGTGACCGCTTCACCACGTGGGTCGAATGGGATGGGTATTAATATTCTTTTTTTTCACTTATTTGTTTACTGTGGTATAAAAATAACTTTCAGAAAAATCACTCATTCTAAATTCATATTTTTCCATAAAATTTAAATGAAATATCTTTATTTTGTATAGGCCTATGGAGGCACTTACAAATTGTCAGTAAACACTTTTTTACACTAGCACCTCATATTTACCATTGGAAAAAAAAACAAGATCAATTTTTAATATTTTATTGAATATATTTTTATGTAAGTAAATATGCAAACACCCAGCTTTCCGATCAGTTCGAGCAAACAACAGAAGATCTATTGATATCGTTCAATCATTCGAGTAAAAAATGCATTTCCACGAATGGAGTTTGAAAGTCTGAAATACAAAATAAACAAACGAGCCTTGGAAAATGCAAACATTTTATTTGCGAAATGAAAACCCATTTCCAATTTCCATTTTTAGAACTGAAATTTGACTCGTATGACTGAGTTTTACCTTTATAATTTTGATCTATACGAGTTACGTAATGCGGTTTCACCCGCGTCCAAAATAACGTTTTTAAACTGTAATAAATTTTGATAGAAAAAATAGAATTAAATCAAATAAGGACTAAATGTTACATCAAGGTATACTCTAAATCTATCCAAAATTTTGCAATAAATTTCAGTGGTTTTAATTTCATGCGCTGTTAAACTTTTATTATTGCATAATATACTCAGCCCTCTAAACTATTTTTTTGCGAATATATGCAATACATAGACACACGGAACTTCTATTTTTACTAAACTGCGTCAGAAAGAGGGTAATGCTTTTGAGCGTATGTATGGATGTATGTTCGTATGTATGCTCATTTCTTTAGCACGAGCTATAGCCAAAACGGCGTGACGCATTGTGACGTATCACATGTCATTAGAATCGTCTCAGTTTGGAAAGTGACATAGGCTATATAATTAAAAAAATGGCGCCTACAAATAGGGAAAAAAGGGGGGGGGTCACGACAATATGGGTATCAAACGATATCTAGTAAATAGACCATTCTAAAAATATATTATAATATATTATAACACTTTTACTTGACTGTTTCGACGAAAACTCCTATATAACGTTAAATTAAATGTATGTAGACAGACAGACAATCACAAATACACAGACCCAAATCAGGAATCTAAATTTATCGTTCAGATGTTTATCTGACCGGGGATCGAACTCGGAATCCATATGTCAAACCGTTCCGCCACGCAAGATCGTTATATTCAGAATATAACAAAGAGTTCTACAATCTTTATAACTCTTAACAAGTAGTTAGTTAAGCTATTGGTTTTGCCCAATTCCTAACAGTGTGGATGCATGTAGTTTAAGGAACTTGCACTTTGTCAGAGTAAGGACAATTTCGACCTTTGTGCTCTAGACCAAATGTGGAATAGAAAGTGGGACGGATGATATTGAGCAAATGTGGGTAGGTAGACTAATTTCTTTGTCCCTGTAGTTTCGCGATTAGAATAGGGCTACGGTGTCCCCTGCCTGTCGTAAGAGGCGACCAAAAGGGGGCTTCCAGAGTTGCGGGCGGCAAAATTGCGGCAAGATGAGGCAATGCGCTCAGAGGACTCCGATTGTGTTTCTTTTGTGTCCTCTTTGCAGCGCCGAGGACGGCCACCGGGGGAGTTTTAGTCCGGTAAAAATCCCACATAACCTGGAGTCGCTCCCACGGCGTTGAGCACATTTTGAAGGTTTCCCCTCGAGAACAAAAAATAAAGACATATTTCTTTATCTAAGCTAAATAGATTTTTTATGCTCATTGACTATAAAAAGACCTAAAGGTTTCTGTATTTTAAGTAACCGAAAGATGTAAAAATACCTAGACCCATAATGGGAATTTTAATTCATCATTTACATGTTTGCATGGCCGTGATTTAACTCGAAACTAATAGGTACGACTGTTCAGTCTACCATTACTCTTCAGATCCAATTTCTCTAATCTTTAGACCAAATCTCTTCAGATAAAATACAGTTATTTTCAAAGTTAATAAGTCATCAATAAACAAATTAAAATAATATTAAATCCAACATTATCTTGCACCACGGTTATTTTCGAGCTAACGCGGATATTTTCAGTCTGTGGAAATAAGATATTTTTCAGAGTAGCACCACTGCGGGTGAAGGCCTTCAAGCCAACATGTTTTTGCCGGGAATTATGGTATAATAGTAATGACGACACAATTTGTAATTCAGTTGTTTGTTAAAGAATTTCCCAGGAAAATATACTCTAGGAAATTGTACCGCTTTTTATTACTTTAAAGATGGAAGGAATTTTTGATAGTTAGTTCGAACCATCATCTATCGTTCTTATTAAGATGTGTTAAGGTTTTTAATAGTAAATTATTATAAATTTTAACACATCCCGATAAGAACGCGAGATAAGATGGGATTAATAACTTCGACAGCGGTAATAGTAGGTACCTAAACCTTTATAGTGAGTGAAGAGCCGTGCCCAGCAGTGGAAAATATTGGGTTAATAATCTTGATCCTTCACATTATTTCATGTTTCAGTGTAACTTATTGTATACAAACTGTGCCTCGCACTTTAATCCGCGCTCAAAAAAAAGTAAAAAAATTGATAACGTAGGTAGATTTTAATGACATAAAGGTTAAGGAAACCCAAATGGTTCAATGGATTTTTTTGGAAAATGCATCAACTTAATTGATGCAAGTTACATACAGACAGTCAGCCAAAAATTGTAAAATTCTATGAATTTTTACTTATTAAAATTGTTACAAATTTTTAGTATCTCTTGCATTGTTTTTGCCAAATATGTGATGCGCGGATTTAAACCAAAATACAGCAGTGCATAACACTATTTTTATAAGACAAAAGTAGGTTCGGTGGTGGTCTCTCCGGAGTCGAACCATAATGATTCTACCATCAATAAATATCAACGCCACTATGTTCAGGTTACGGTCACTGCGTTTAGTTTTAGTAATGGAGTGGCTTTTACGAGAAGCGACTAATTAAGCTATTGATTGATACCACTCTATTAATTACTTGGGGCTACAATTAAGGGTGCTTAGATAAACAGTATATAGGAGGTTATATATATAATGTTCTCCGTTTATATTTAACCTTACGGAAATTAAAGTTGGTATGCATTTAATAATTATAGTGTTTTGTTTAGAGATATTCTGACGGTATGATTTTCTAAATATGGGAGTTATAGATACAAACATGATACATACATAAACATCTAGAAGGAATGGAAATCTAAATTCGTTATTCGGACTATTACCTCGCCAAGAATCGAACCCGAAACATTTACAGTGTCAGACCCTTCCTAACCTCCGTCCTTTGTGAAATGAAATGAAATGTTTTTTTGCACCGGCCTACGAGGACACTTACAAATGGCCATTTATAATATACGCAACCATACACTACCACTGGATCAAAACACGACGACCTCAACTGAGAAGATCTGTCAATAAGGTCAGCGAGTTTGTCTTTTTTCGTTGCATAACTTTCCTTTTTATCATTTTTTTACATGGACAATAACAGCTATATTATCTTATATCATTAGCTCTAGTATCTTACTTTACATTCGACTAAATTAGCGGCTAATTTGGCAAGATACGCTACACGTATATAATTGTAGAGATAAATGATTGTATTCTTCAACAATAAAAAGTGTTACGTGCTACGTGTTATGGTCTAAAGGATGTGTTAAGGGTGTCTCCCTTCTCCTCCTCCTACTTATCTGAGGAGTAAAACTTAGTCCTAGTAGTTGATTACAGGTGCCCATGGGCGGCAGTGGCCACTTACCATCACGTAGACTGCATGCTCGTTTGCTACTTCAATGTTATAAAAATAATCAGAAAAACAATAATGAGATAAAAGCATATCACATAAAGTTTATGAACAAAAATATCGATCAGTACTTTCAATATTATTCTCTGGTATTATTATCGAACTAAAGAGGCAATCATACCTCACCCGGTGCGTCATTACCGGGCGATATCCGGTTACATCCGGTTACGTGATAACGCGGTAGGAATCATCCATTTTTCACCTATCGCTTTTTAGGATTCCGTACCCAAATCGTAAAAACGGAACCCTATTATTAAGACTCCGCTGTTCGTTTGTCCGTCTGTCTATCGCCAGGCTGTATCTCATGAACCGTGATAGGTGGACAGTAGAAATTTTCATAAATTATGCATGTCTGTTGCCGCTACAACAACAAATACAAAACGTAATTTTTTTTGCTCGAATTCAACGTTAGAGTGTTAGATGGCGCTCTTTACAATGGCACTATCAACCAAATGTACAGTTAAATTAATTCAACATTGAAGTGATAGATGTCGCTTATTTCAATATTCAACTTGAACGAGAATTCTTTGTATCTGGCTCTTACACCATAAAACGGTGATTTTAACCAAATTATTTGTTGGTTAATTGAAATCAAGTTTATATTACGTTTTCTTGTTAGAAAAGTAATCGTTACAGCATGTGCAAAATTAGAATGTATTTGTTTGTTATAAAAGAGAACAAAAACAAAATCATTCGATTATTTATAGCCAATAGCACGAACCCTTTGTGAGCGAATCGACTCGCACTTGACCGGTTTTTTCCTTTGCCTTAGTGTGTAAACATACGGGCTTATAGTATACAGAGCATGCTTAATAGTATTTATTGTTTGTAGAAATTATATTATATGTAAAATTATTGAAAAAAAAAACGTTGATAAGTTTGTAGCTTTCTTACCGATATCTTTGAGGAGTTTAATTAAAATTAGGTTTATAAGTTAACTTATAAAGAAAATATAACTAGCTTTCCTTATACCAGTGCAGGATACCAAATCTGAATAAATAAGAATTATACAATTATTACGGCGATATAGTCATAGAAGAAACATACTACAAGTAGTTCGTTTGTTTGCCAAATTTCAGTGACGTATATTTGCCATCAAATCATTCACAGCGGATAATGGATCCCGCATGATATTTGGAGCGTTTTATTTAATTATGGTTTTCCTTTGTGATACACGTATCTGGGTTATAATATGGTACATTGTAATTTTAATGAGATTGATGTAATAAAAAGCCTAAAACTCAACTACGGAAAGGGCTCAAAAAATATGAAACAAGAAAATATTTTTATAGCAATATTCAAAGGATAGCTCTGGTCGTAAGAGGGGAGGTGCGGAACCCTTTTTCCCCCAACAGGCGATTGGCAAAATCATGTGAGCTAGTCTCTGTTAGTCAGTTTTAGCTTATCTTATGTTCTTATGCGTTAAGACATTATAGGTGGAGGTCTGAGTCCTGTAGTCTACTGAATGAAGTTCAACTTAACGTTCCGTTCCGGTAGCCACGTCATCACTTATGCAAAATTTTCCACATTCCTGTGTGTAAGACGAACATTCTCAAACACTCTCCTCCCAGAATCATCGCCCAGTACAACCGACTTAACAGTATGGATGGGGAATTCGACATATCCTCTGATACACAATCTTTTTTAAAAAATAAAATTTTAGCACGTAAGTAAGTAATACATTACATACTGTTTTATAAATTATTCAATGTTATAAAGGTTTGTTGTTCATGCCCATAATTGGCACTCATACTAGCTTGTATTTGTAAATAAGCACATAATTATATGAAGAAACATTTTCTTTATTGAAAAAAAAGAGAAAATGATTTATTTCATAAATGAGTTAAGATACAAGTATCTGTGTTAGTGACATCCTTTTAAGTAATTCAATACCTGTGTCAGGATGTCCCGCTCTTCCATACCTTATAAATACTCATTTAATACA
>DWTU01000891.1:0-14866 GCA_018251515.1 Cecropterus confusis
CGACTCCGATAAATCCAATTTAAAAACTCCGACTCCGACTTCGGTTCCGATAAAAATGCCTCCGTTACATCCCTGCATTCAATAGTAGTCTGAAATCATTTCTTTTTGTTTGGGCGGAAGTGGCCTTTATCACTCACCTTCTTAAACTTTATATGTGGTATGTGGAGGGACTTGTCTATGAATCGTCAAGATTTACATAATGTTATAGGTGCCGCCCTTGGAGAACTGAGTGATGCATTTGTAAAAGCTTACGATGGGTCTGTGCTGGTGACTGCAGTGGCTACTGATGTCGCACACACCCGCCGTGCGGTGCGCTCAGTACCCAATGAACGCCAGAGCTTAACAGTAAGTTAATTATTCTTTAAGAGATTTGAGTTGTATCTTGTCTTATGAGTGTCTTTATAATCTACACATTTATAGGACATATTTACCGAAGCTTAACTTCATTTATTCACTACAAATTGATAATGAAGATTCAATAGAATGTGTTGAAACCTTTTATGACAAAAGATAAAAAGCCTTTCAAAAATAATTCATTTTTAATATAACATTCAGATTTCTTTATAGAAAATTCTTTATAGAAAGATGATCATCGAAATTTCTTTATAGAAAAAGTTCTACAAGCTTGGTCAAATGCAGATTAATACAGTATACATAATTTTGAGTACTTTAAGGTAAAGTTACTGTTATGTTGGTTTTCTTATGATTTTACTTTTCACCTAATCATAATAGGATCATAGGTTTTTATTTCATACTTGGAAAGGATGAGACTTGAACGGACTGTAATCGGACCTCCAGAGGGCGTCCTCTTAATTAATATTTATTTCAAGGATGATGACCCACCTGAAGATGATCCAGTTACGATACCAGCTGAGCCAAGAGAAAGCGATAGTGATGTTAGCTGAATTTGTTGCCTTTTCAATTGTATAGCAATTTTTTCTGTTGTTGTATTTCAAAACTTTAGGCGGTTATCAATATAACATTTCTATTTGTGGTAACAGTTATAACTATTTAGTGTATGTTATGTTGGAATAGGTATTTAGTTGTAAATGTAACAGTAATTTGATGACAGTAATAGTATTTGAAGTTTAATATTATGTAACCAAATCTAAAATCAAGTAGTTGTAGTGTTAATACAATTCAAGGTTGAATAGAATGCCTCTTCTTCACATCAAAATAAAGTAATAAGGTACAACCAGTATAGTTTGTACATTAGTATATATCGGACAGCCCTTATATTTAAGGGCTTACTTATTAGTATAGATTAATTTTAGAAACTGTTGGACATAAAGAACATTTCACATTTCGGGGATTTTTTCTCATCTACAAACACGTTTTACAGTGTACGCCCATTGCGCCGTCACACAGACATCAATTAAATTAAAGTTACCACTGGGAATGGATTCCCCTACACTGAAATCTAGGAAGTTGTCATTTTTTTACGGAAAAATATATTGTGTGAGATTAAATCTGCTAAATATATTAAAATTATCGTGGCCTTTCGAAATTCATTAATTATATGCATATATTTTTTTATTTTCAGAGCCACGAAGACGATTCCTACACTGCCGATTACGCCGCCATCTTTAATATTCTCTTGTGGTTCGGAGTGGTGTTCACCTTTACCTTGGTTGCTATCGTTTACGCGATAATGGACATGGACCCTGGCAGGGACTCCATTATTTACCGTATGACCAGCACCAGGATGAAGAAAGACAACTAAATTCATTCTGTTACGACTATGTCGTTTTAATGTTACTATTAGTAATGAAACTGCTACATTATCTTATCTCGCTTTATTCCACTTGTCACTTCAAATCTTTCACTAGTTTCCTGTACATAGCGAGGCATGTTCTATAAAATAGTAGTATTTATGTGTATGTAATAAAATTGAAAAAAGTATTATTGGTAATATTATTTTGTTGGAAGTGAGTGGTATGTGTTGTTATAATTACAGAGTTTATGATAGGACTTATTGTGTTTTAAAATCCCCTCCTTTTTAAGTTGTGAGTTTGGTGATAATTGACAACAAGATGAAAATATATATCAAGTTTATTAATTGTTTAGGCACCATAAAATATACAGTAAGTAATTTATTTACCGTTCAAATAATATTATAAATTTATAATGTTATTTAAATACATAGGTTACATTCCTTAAGAATAAATTATTATAAATTAACGCGTTAAGGCACTTAAACATAGTTTGAAACATCAGCTTTTGATTGAAATCGACAGATGAAGATTAAACATTTTTTCATTTTTCATGGTTACAAATATCTGACGCATTCAGAAGAAATTACACAGCAGTATGTTAAATACTAATTGTATTATGAAATTAAACTATCAAAAACACTACATTGTTTAATTAAATCTTGGACTTAATAATACAAACTATTTTTATAAAAATAAATTGAAAAGTTTTTTGTGTGTATTTCTTAAAGCACCTTTTTTGATAACATACATATATAAATTATGCAGATTTAGTTGCGTCTGTTGTGGTATGATCATTTTAACCATATATACGATACCTTTGTTAACTATAAAACAGAGAAAAAATCCTAACTTACCTAACACACTAAAAGGATATATTAATGGCAGTAACCTTATATTAAGTATATCATATAACAAACATTACAAAAACATGTCATAATTAGCAATTAATTTATATTATTGATGTAAGGCACATAGTATATTTTATTAGTCACTATCACTATTAGTATTAGTACATAAGATTTAATTAAATTACATACTAACAGAATGGTGTTTAAACACCAGTTAAATGTTTTTTTTTTCATTATCGAAGTTAGACTAATAAAATATATAATTTATCAAATAGATTCATTCGTTCGAAATTATTTAAAAAAATATAAGTGTGTGTGTGCTTTGCTAAACATGACCCAGGGGGTGGTACTTGATAACAAGGAGCAGTTTTTTTTTGCATTTTTAGGGGTACACAGCCCCCTTCACAGTAGTAATACTAGAAGACCTATTGGTCCTGTAAACCTTGGTAATCACTATATTCGCGCACTAATTGCGTTTTAAACATCAGAAAAATATGGAGATCATATCCACTACTAGAATACAGTTGGTACCCAAACATAGTGGACAGAGTGGATATCCAGGTTTAAAGTTTATCCCTTAGGCCAACGTATTTATGCCCCCAGTGGTAATGCCCTTAGCATGTGTGTGCAAGCGCACGTGTTTATGAGTGTGTGTGTATGCGTGCGTGATGGTTGTGACCGCGCGCGCTTTATATGAGTGCTTGTACGTGTGTGCGCACGTTTTGTGTGTGCGTGCATGTGTGCGCACGCGCGCGTGTGCCAGGCGCGTAAGCATGTCTAGGTGCGTCGCACGGTGTAATGGTGCGCTCGACGCAGCCGACGCCGCAGTTCGGCGGGGAAGCGCTCGTAGCAGCGGCGGCAGGCGGGCCGCTCGTCGTACTCGTAGAACTTGCTGCGAGTGCCCAGCGCCGAGTCGCACACCGAACACGCAAAGTGGTGGACACACCACGCCTTGTTCAGCGCCGTGAACACTAAAATACAAGCAAGATATACTTTACTATATATACTTAAGCCGCACGTTTTCACCCGCATTTAAAAACACTTATGTAGTCTTTTCTAACTGGCTTCTTTTCATTATTCTCCGAAATATAGTCTGAAACCTTTCTCCTAAATAATGATAAGTCTCTCTATAATAATCCCTTAATCTGAAATAATGTCATAATTACTATTGCTTTCAAGAAATCAATAATATCAAATCATAAACATTCGACGAAATTTATGATTTAGGATTATGCTATGTTATAATTTATTTAAAACTTGAATATCTGTTTATATTTAATCTTTTCTGTCTGTTGGTATGTATTATTCGTAACAACTGTATGAACTTAACGAATGGAAATCAGTACAGTACAAGGGCTTACACAATCAACAAATGAAACTTACCGTCGCCTGCGATAACTTGGTTACACACATAACACAGATTGCCAAACAGTTGGTGGTAGTGCTGTTCGCAATATGCAAGCCCCTTCTTTTCGTAGTGCCGATGACCGTGGAACGGCTTCTCGCATTTGGCACAAACGAAATGCTGTGAGAAGAACCAAACATTAAATTGCATGAATTTTTAAAACAATACTGGATACGCATAGGTATTTAACATTCCTTTATATCTAGCTTCCGACTGAAGATTCGGCTTCGGCCACCTTCTGCCAAAAAAACCTTCGGGAAAAAACTTCAATTTGGCCAAAATAGGCCGAAGTTTTAACCGAAGTCGTACGTTCTAGCAACCACCTAAATTGAACGAAGTATAACCAATACACGATACCGCGACGGACATATTGAAGCACAAGGGTAAGTGAAAACTTCATTGTGGGCTTGCGTCGACAATTGTGCTTGAAATTTACGTTATTTGACTGTTATCATTTAAATATAGTGTTATCATTTTAATAAAGATATGTTAAGTAATTTATATCCAGTCAACATAGATTTTTACTTATAAAAACAAAAATCGTTTAAAAAAAAATATTTAGCCAATTTAGATTTGAATTTATTATGGTTTTTGTCGGACATTATTTGTATCCAAAACTATAATGCCACACTAAGTAATCACTGGTTTGGCTCTTTCTGTAACGTTTCGTGTCACAAAAGTACACACGAAATCGGCAAATTTATTCTGCATACGAATCCAAATCCCGCCGAAAGAAAATCCTGAATGTCGTAATGATCACAAAGATTAAATTGAATTTTTTCAATTGTATATATATAACAAAAGTGCATGTCGTAAGATGATAGAACCCTCTTCAATGAAGTAATCTGGTTTCACGTAAAGAACAGGTATTTGAAGCATTACAAATTAGCTCTTATGAGTAGCAACGCATCTATGACCAACCTCAGGCAAGACTCAACTTAGATTGATTACAGATGTAAATTGCAAGACACATCTAAATTACATACATTAAAAGGCATGCATAAGTACAATTAAAATAGTCACCTCCACATGCCAGTGCTTGCCTAACGCAGTGACGATTCTTTCTTCAATGGGTCGGCGGCACGCACCGCAAATGGGAATACCCATTTTGTCATGACAACGAAGGCAGAAGAGATTGTTCTGAAACAAATATAATTATGGATCATTACAATTTAATGTAGTGAAGTAAACAAAATTAAAAAGTGTAAGAATTTTTTAAAGCTTTTTGGCTTACAGAAATAGAAATGTATGTATACTATTCCAATGTGCAGCTTAAACAACTTACAATATTTACTGTCACAATACCTGAGAATAGGTCTTTTAGTTTTATTTTTGTATTCATACTACAAGGTACTATTAGTTATTAGTACCTTCGACTGCTGACAATGCATTATTATATTATAATTTAAATTTTACATTTCACTATTTCTCTGTTTATTTTTAAAATGCTTGTAGCCATTTTGAATTGCCAGTGTCGATATAACATCACTTCTATAGTAAATAAAAGCTCCTTGGAGTGCTGTTACATCACGAGTCAAACAGTATACACATTTATAGAGCAACTTTCGGTTTTATAAAATTGAAAAAAAAAAAAGAAATAACAATTTATGAAAAATTAGTCACAGAATTTCAAGAATGTAATACCCCATTACAAAATAATAAATAACCTATAAATGTATATATAGGCTCGGTTTCATAATAAATCCCGTCAAACGTTTGTATTAAACCTATGAGTACTGACCACATCGTTGGCAGCGTATCCGGGACGATTCTTAACCTCCCTGGCGGTGTGGTCGAGCTCGACGCCGCAAGTGGCGCATGTGAAGTGGTAGCCGTGGTACACCTCGCCGCGATATCTGAGCGGTTCCCCGTCGATCACACCACTATTTTGGGAAACATTTAAAATCAGTTGCGTGCAAATTGCAAATGTATATTGCTATTGTGTAATATATGTTCAGTGTAAGGAATGACATTGCTTGATTTATGAAGATTTAAATGAGGATATGTTTATTAAATTTATTATTAAATGGCATGTTTAAATTTAGTTTAAATCAGCGTGAATATTACGGCATACTAGCACGGCAAATACGCGCTGGCTGGGCCGCTTTGTATAGAAGCCAAGTATGTTTACCAAAGTTACATTTGTTTTAAAAGTTATAAAAAGTAAAATATTGCAAAGGATACATATTAAGAGTTCTCCATAACATACTTAAGGATCAATACAGGAACGGGTCTAGCCCGTACAAACCCACAGAGTTTCTTGCCGGATCTTCTCAGTTGAGGTTGTATTCGGATCCAGTGGTAGAGTAAGAAAAAATATGATAATTGACAATTTAAAGTTGCCCCTGTAGGCTGATCCAAAATAAAGATATTTCATTTCACCTCCTCTATGTGTCGCCAGCGACCCTCAGTACTCCCTAACACCCAGCACTGGGTGCATATAGTATAAGCAAAACCGCCCTTGACTGCGGACTACCAACTCTTTCTTAGCTACTGTTGACATAACAGGCCTTCCCTTATCCTCAATTCTTATCACTCTGAGAGGACACTCATATTCAGCAATGGAAAAGGTAGTCCACAAAACACTTAAAAGCAACAAATTTTGACTTACTGGCATTTATGGCATATGTAATTCTGCAGTCCATCAGCTTTGATGCGAGCATTGCACGCGTGGCAGAGCGCACGTCCCGCGTGCTTGATGAAACCAGCATCGGCTAGTTCCACATTGCACTCCTCACAACGGAAACAAGCTGGATGCCAATTAGCATTCATCGCCTTTATCACGCGACCAATGACAAACTCTCCTATAAAACATTAATCATTAAATAAGTTTATAATATAATAGAACTAAAACCTCAACTTATGAAAGCCTCTTATTATATTGTGGTGTAAATGGTGCTAAGACATAATGTGAATGTGATTAGTGTAATGTAGGTTTACAAATTTACATGTGATTATATACTAACTGTATTATTATGCTACAAAAACTGTATTTTACTTACCACATTTGTTACAACAGGGTGCAAACAGCACTTGGAAATCACGCTCACAATACTTGCGTCCCTCAAATTCGTAAAACACCCCCTCCGGAAATACACGAAAGCACTGAGCACACCTAAAATCATACACATCAGATCAGATACAACATCAAAAATTTACATGAGTCCATATGTTAATGGTACATTCAGCTCAAAAAAACACCAAAATTATAAATACTTACACAAAACAATTAGTATGCCAGAGTTCTCCATTGGAGTTCACAATTTTTTCGTTTGGTTCAAAACCATCACCACAGCGGGTGCAGAACATATTGTCCAGAGACATGGTGGCTAATCTAAAACGAAAAACAGTATTCAATAAATTATACTTCCATCTAAAGCAGTTATTTTCTGAATCATAGCAGGAAAATCATAATTTTACTGGATTTCCTTAATAGCTTTGAACTAAATTTAAGTTTAATACCTGTTTAATTTAGTGACAAATTGAAATTGCTATTTAAACTTCATAGCTAGTAAAGGTATTGGTACGTATTATCTGAGGTCACATAAGAGATATTAGGCAAGAATCAGAGTACATAAATATTCCCTACTTTTGTATAAAATACAATTGCCTTTAAATACTAAAAGGATCTTTTTCTGTAGTGCATGTTTATGCCACAAATCCAACTAATACATATTCACATCATCCTATCATTTTAATACACACATAGGCCATGAAGGGATCTCAGATGATTTATGTGTACAAGTGACTCATATGTGCAGGGGTCTATGCCCATCATAGAGCTATGTATGACAGAAAAGGTTCCCTGAATGTAGTAGTATTCCACCGTTGGTGAGAGGGAATAGTTTAGAAGCTTCACAAATGTCCAGGTATATAATTATATAAAGTATATTAACCATCCATTAATGAGAACATCTATTGAACATTTCTAAGCAAATATTGTCTAAATCAGTTTGCTGCTCAGCACAGAAAAATTAGTACAATTAAAGAAGTACACTGAAATAATGTATTCTTAGTTAGTTCAGATGAAGGTTAAAGCCATTGTGATATCAGCATTAGATATGTTGGAAATGTTTTTTTTTTTATTGTTGTTTAATTTTGCAAAGTATAAAATAGAATCTTAAAGCAGGTAGGTAGGTAAAGACAACTTAAACAGTATTTAGAATTACTAAGAAGGTTTTTGTAATTCTTTGAGAATATATATACCTTTAACTAACATTGCTTAAAATATTTTCTACAAATCAAATTCAAGGGTTTTTGAAATTATTTCTAATCAATCATGTGTGAAGGTATATATGGGATCAAACAGTGATTCCATTATATTTAATTCAGAAAATATTGAGTATGACCAGAGGGAAAAATTGAGAATGATAATATTGAAATTGCATATTAGCATGCATAGATGTAACACATTTCGATACAATATCATCATTCTGCTTTTTTTTCATAATAACGATTTTTTAATATAACAATAGCTACCAGGCAGCTTAGGTGGTCAATAACTACTCTATATAAATTATGGATGAATGTAATTTAAAAATATATAGCTTGACCTTGAATAAACTGGGAGCCTGCTCTAATTGGCAAATTAAGTACAAGCAAATATTTTATGCCTTATTTTATGTCTATTTTAGTGCTATAAGATGTATTGTTTATCTGAGTGGCACATTAGTCAGTGAACATGAGGGCAGTGATGACATTATGTCATGTATGGAGTTACAAATGTGTAGGCTGATCAAATAATGGCCACTCCCACATTTGAATCTTGCTTACCCTGGCATTTTCACCTTATATGGAATAGGCACAGAGCAACACGATCACTAACTTTTCTGTTGGAAACAAAATTATTAACCATAAACACAAAATAAATAAGAATCTGGGAACAGGCTGCTTATATGACGCAATGATCTCAAAAATAGCGTTGAATCAGGACGAACCAATACTCACATAAACTTCTTATTCGTCTGTAATCGAAATAGACAACTGTGATTGAATTAACTATTTGATTACTTAAAACATGTTAAATTTAATTAAACAGACTGTTATACTGGACAAGTAACTTACAATCATAAATTTTAAGAGTAGTAAATCGGTAATACAATACAACAAAATGCAACATCCACAAGCCACAGACACAGAGTAATTTTATTTTTTTAAGCTCACGTCAACTATGACAAATCGATTGACACCAACTGTGCGATTTTTAAATACATTCTTTGACGACATTGGATTCTCTTATTTTTGCCTATTCTTATTATTTATTTATTATACTTTGGTGTATCATTTAATAATTCGCAACTTATCTTGACATTTTTATGATATTAAGATTCCATCCAAGATATAGGTGGCGTACATATACAGAGCCCTTACGACAGAGGAGAAACTGAACTTGAACTGAATTGATTTAGTTTATTGCAAGCATATTATCAACAACCGGAATACGTAATTTATTGAAATTAGCACAAACTTTAACTCTTAAAATAATTTTATGTAGACAAACGTTTCAGACTTTAATATTTCACGGCTTTGATAAATAAATAAAAAAATATATATCAACGTTTTATGATAACAAGAAAGAACCAAGGGATTATTTAGTTCTTGATTTTTTTCTAATTTTAAGTATTCTATGCAGTGCTTCCAGATCCACTGTAATTAAAGTAGACCTACTGTATTTAAACTTTGTCATTGCAGTATACAGTAAAATATTTTTTCGATTGTGATCGAGGAATGACCTTTTTTCTTTGTTTTAGGTCGTCAAATTGAGAAATTAGATGACCTTTTATTTCATCAACCAAAATTTCCCTTCAAAATTGATATTTTAAATGTCATCAACTGTAATTTTGTAGAAAAAGATTGCAATTTTAGTGGTTTTCAGTAGAAAAACTGTAATTTGATAATCACGATCCGGAAGTACTAATTCTATGGGAATAACAACTGGCAATACATTAACTATATAAAATTCTGTGGTATAAACAGAATTATTCAATTCATGAATTTTATTCATTGAAAGACTGTAGTACTAGTAGATACTAGTTGTAGTACCATGTATTATTATTAGTTTGTGTGTGGTAGTGTTAAATTCATGAATTTTACGTTTAAATAATAATATATTACTCGTTAGAAGGCCTACGTACTCCACATTAGTTTGTGAAGGATTTTGTTCACGTGAAGCCACGATATATTGTTTTTCTATAATTTCAATGAAAAGGACTAGAAACGATGCAATTAAAGCAGCTGTTACTTCCTACTTAGAGCGCCGAAATTATCCCGTGAGATTTATTGTGAATTGTTTTTTGATTTGTATGAAGAAAATTTGTATCTTTATAAAGTGTTTTGGTGTTCTAGGATGTAGATTTGTTTAATCATAGCAATTCTTCATGTCGGAGTGCTGAAGAAATGGCGGTTGCAACTATAGTTCAGTGCGAGGCGAGTCGCGCCAATTCTATTCTGTTTTCATGTATCAACAACGATCCAGGACAGTATGATGTACAGTACACTAGGTAGGTCTAATTTTAAACCATATTTCTTATAATTAAACATTTGATTATGCAGCCTTCCTACTTTATTTATAACAGTCCGTTATATTAAATATACCGTGTTTACCAATTTTACTAATCCATAATAATAATCTCCATTAATAATAATTTTAACTAAAGAGACATGGTTTAACTCAAATGCTATGCAATAACTTTCCGTTAAAAATAAAGAAAACTCATTTATATTGAAACACATGTATTAGTTATTACCCTGTTATATATACTTGTAGATTAGTAAACTTCATAAAAGAGATTGATGATGAGAAAGTAAAAAATGAGTTACTAGGGTTATTGACACCCTTACTCTGCCATTTGTATCTGGAGATGCTGCGAGGAGGGCACGGGGGCGCAGCTCAGATGTTCCTTAAGAGACATTCAGCCACATTGCCTCAAAAGGATCTATCTTACCATCAGCCCATTGATGGTAATTTGCCCTCGGCTTTATACCGACCGAATAGTCTTGAACAGTTGTTTAATTCACTGCAAAATGGTACAATAGACAATGAAGCACCAGAAAAAGATTATATGAACCAGTTATTGGATGATATTGGCTCCATATATACATTACAAGAAGTTGAAACTAGACCCTCTGTAGCTGCTTTTAGGTAAGTGATTTTATAACAAAGCAAGTAGATTTAACATATGCAGTTATGCTGTATCATTGGCAAGAATGTTTTTGAAATTGTAGATATATCTGGGAGAAATACAATTTCATGCCAAAACTTCTAATTACAGTATAGTTGATTTTTGTTTGCATACATTGAATTTTTATATTATTGTTGGGATTTAAAGTAAATACAAAATATCTGAACAATCAGAAATAGTGCAGAGTTGTAAAAAAATTATTATGTTTTTAAGCTTGTTAGTACTAGGCAGAAATGTATATTTTTCTTGTTTTTTTTTTTCAGATCCTGTAAATATGATATATACTTATCCCAAGATTCTCTCAACACTTTAAAAGCATACTTGGCTAAGCATGGCCATGTGCTTCTTATACAGGTTTTGCAGACTTGGTTCCACATAGATATTAACAATGACAATAATACACACAATGTAAGTATCAATGAATGTATATTGTCTATGAATGCATCATTTCAACTTTATTTGAGAAAGTTACAAATTATTTTAGGAACTTCAGTTACTATAAAATGTGTTTGTAATTGTATATAACCAGTTTATTTTCAATATACCCAGTTTCTGACTTTTATAACTTCTGAGTATTGATTATAAACTAATGTATTAAAATTGATGTCATTATTAATTGTTTAATATTATATTTTGTTGACAAGAACTTTTCACTTCTATTGTGTCATAAGCACACATACTTTTTACACACACTATTGCACACATATGCGTAAAGTTTAAAATATATAATACATTTTTTTTAAGGAGGATGATGAAGATCAACCAGAAGAAGAAGCAAACGTAGCTACTTCAAATTGTGATGACAAGAACAAAGATGTTAATGGTAATTTTTATTTTTATTTTGGAAGCAGCATTTGTCGTTCAGTTCTGTTTCAGAACAGTGATGATCCACTTAATGGTAAGTGGCTTCTGCTGCCAACGATTTGATGCCTGCCTGGCAGAGCGGTCACAATACCGGTCTGACATGCAGTGGGTTCCATGTTCGATCCCCAGCCAATGATAAGTTTAGATTTCAGTTCTGAGTCTGAGTGTTTGTGTATTCGCTTTTGTGTGTCCATGGCACCCACGACACAGGAGGATATCCTACTGTGGGGCTATGAGTGTAGAAAGCGTTTACGTTAATAATACAGCGGCACTTAACACTGCTATTGTTGGTCAAATATAGGCAGTAATTGGTTTATTTAATAGATACAAACCCCTCCTGGTAAGTGTCATATGTGCCTGTTTGTGGTTTCTTACAATTATTCTTAGATTTTCAGTACTAATAAAAATGAAACAGTACTACAAATCGGTAAAACTATGGTTGTTATGGTTTAGAACTTACTGAACAAAACTCATATATGATATCAATAAAAAATGTAGCTATTTTAGTGAGGAAAAACTAACTTAAATGGAATGAACTTTTGCCTTTCTCATTTTTTTTTGTTTTATATGTTTGTGAACATTAAAATTATCTAATTACAGATATTTTCTCGAAATGTAATGGTCATGCCGAATATCAAAGTGTTGACAAAGAAATTAATGATTTGCAAGATGCAATACGGGGTGTGAGAGAATCTTTGGCACCACTTAAGTTGTATAAAATTGCTGCACCTGATACTTAGTAAGTGTCTATTTTAACAATGTTATTTGATGTGAAATAACTTTTCTCATGATGAGAAAGAAACAGTCTTGTGTTAACGATTTTTGTAACGGAGATAGTTATTCTGGCGTATTCCGTTACAATAACAATATCTGTTTATAGTGATGCTCAATATGATATGTGCCGTTGATAATAATACTTTTTTTATTTTCTTGCAGTTTAGTCTGTGCTAAGACAGATGCAAGTTGTAATGTTCTGTGTGGTGGGTTCAGCAATTCAGAGATACGGTTATGGGATTTGGGCCAGAACAATCTGAACAGAAAAATCAATAGAAATATTTCTGAAATAGAACTAGCCTGTAATGTAGCATCTGACATAGAAACTCCTTCTGATAACTTATTGTAAGTACCGCTACTGCTAGTAAAGAAACAGTGTGAATTTATATAACAATCTATAATGGTACAAAGAAATTTTTGTTAAGTACAATTTTTTTAATATTCATTTGAAGCATTATGCATTGTTTTTCACCAAATTAAAATCTTTAGTAATTTTATTCCCTGCTTAAAACATTTCCTAAAATATGACAGAACTTTGTAATATTTTCTTAAAATTGTAAATAATTGTAAAAATGATTTGTAAGTAGTATATATTTTACTATAACTATATAATACTATAAGTTACCTCTATTTTCAGTCAAATAGGTGCTGGAGTAGCTTTTAGAGGTCATTCGGGCCCTGTACAGGCTTGCAGTATTTTGTCACGAGAAAAATTAGTTCTCTCTGCTTCCCATGATAATACAATGAGAGCATGGAGGCTTTCTGATTATTCTTGCGCTTCCATATATCGGTAAGAAACACTTTATTAATGATTTAAATTTATCATGTGAACTCTTTATTTATTGATTTATTAGCCTATTTCTGTGTGCTGTATTTAAATTTTTCAGCCTGTTTCCTTACACGTCTTTTATCGTGTGTTCATTACTTACCTTATTTGTTATTTTACTACAGTGGGCACAACTATCCTATTTGGTGTATGGACGTTACAAAGAATGGACTGTTTATTGTAACCGGTTCTCATGATAAAACAGCAAAATTATGGTCACTGGAAAGGACTTTCCCTGTTCGAGTATTTGCAGGCCACACATCTGATGTGACTGTAGGTATTTTATAAGCCCTTTTTATATAGAAGACAATACGACATACAGATGCTTTACATGTAGTCTGGATGGAGTTTTTAATTATATAACCCTATAAAGTTACCTTTTAAAACCAAACTGCAAAACGGAATTAGACAGAAAATTCTGTTTTGCTGTTTTTGAGCTCATATAAAATGTTTAGCAAACATGAAATTTTAAATGTAAACAATGTTTTCATTTAGAATATAATAGCTACATGGAAATCACAGATGCACATTGTTCCTATTATACCTTTATTTGTAAAGATTATATTGTCGATTTATAATCAATTTTACTGTTATTATTTTAGTGCGTAAAATTCCACCCTAATGAGGCGTACATAGCGACAGGGGGCGCCGATCGTAGTGTACGGCTTTGGACTGTTTGCGACGCTCGTTTCGTCAGAGTTTTATATGGACACCGTGGCGTTGTTAGGACATTAGCTTTTGCGCCTTCTGGGAAATACTTGGCCAGTGCTGGTAATGTGTAACAAAATATTGTTTATTATTTTTATCAATGTGCAAGACACAATATAAAGACATAGTCATTAAATGAAAACTGTCTTGACTGTAGCAGATAATGTATTATTCTATGAATGTTTTATCCACACTGTAAATCAGCTATTGAAGAGTGGCTGTAGCTTTATTAGAACTCAAAGAACTTTATTAAATTTACTAGTCTCATATGGAATAATGCTACACAACATAGTAATGAAAAAAAGTATGTTGTGGACACATACAATTTTCTATTTACACAAAGAGCCTATAGGTCTATAGATCTTTCCTTCATAATATATTGTTTTCAGGTGATGAGAAAAAAATTAAAGTATGGGACTTAGGTGCTTGCACATGTGTACATGAATACAAAGGGCATCATGGTAAAGTGACGGCTTTGGATTGGTCTGCAGTGGGCAAACCCAGTTTAACTAACAGGATAGCATTAGACCCAAATGAAAAAAGTC
>DWTU01000892.1:0-14863 GCA_018251515.1 Cecropterus confusis
CATAAGAAGGTAGATTTACTCAAAAAAATACCTCACCTATTGTAAGTATTTTTAAGATTTAATTAATACTTTTTTTGTTTTAAATGAGGGGTTGTTATGTTGATTATTATCAAAAAGCGAAAATGTCGAAGACTAAATACTGACTGATACTGATTGATTATTGATTATAATAAGATTTTCGAAAGGAAGTTTCGATTTCGGCTGAAGCTGAGAACTTTGCCAAAATTCGGTTTCGGTTTAAGCCGTAAAAACCAGTTTCAGTCGGACACGAGTTACCTCACACTCAGCGGTGGAAAAAGCGCCCTTATACGTGTAATTTATTTTACTTCGGGAAAATATACTAGAACTATGATTAAAACACTCCTAACGCAAAATAATTGATGGAATGGATATAGATATATATGGCTGTAAGACTCTCATGTGGCTTTATCACTCTCCTGTTATATAAAAATTGTATTAGGAGTCTATAAGTTAATTTGTCTACGCATCTCTTCAGTTATTCTCAATTTAGTTCTACAGCGTTGAGGAAGCTCTTTATTGATAATAATTGAGCAATATGAAGAATGACACTTAGATGCATCTCATGCGTTATAAAAAAAATACTTTGTGCAGCAATTTTTAAATTGGTCGACTATGTAGACGATATAATCTAGACAAAATGAAAAAGCAATAGACTAATCGATTACGTTATTAGCAGAACTTTTAAGCTTCAAAATAGAATGAAAATGGTCAGACCGAATGATCTTACTCCTTTTGAAGTCGTATCATTCAATAGGTTATATATAATTACTAACTTAAACTGTGTATATGTGTTTGGTGGTAACTATTTACTCAAACTGTAATGTTAATTCTTGAAATTCGGTGCTTTCGTAGATATTATTCTACCAATATTACGCTATTATCTGTATAGATACACAAATCGTTATTCATATAAATACAATGACTCTTAAAATATTCCATATAATAGGCCTCCATACAAATGTAGTATTTACATAGAATACACGATGCACATTTTTTTTAATCGATCTGGATATATCCATATAATACTACAAACAGTTATCCAATTTTTAAACAATTAAGCCATACTAAAATGGCGTGTTACAAATATATCAAGGAATGGTTTTTGATCTGTATCGTTCAATTTGTACCTTTTACCATTATATTAGACTTACTTATATTTCCTAGCAAAAGGCAGTATTACAGGCTATTTAAACCTTTAGTCATAAATACTATGCCTCTAGTCAAAACTTGTTTACTTTGATTATATTGGCATAATCAGACATATAACAGAGGTATAAGTCAGATTTTTTCCAATATCAAAACTCAGACTCAAATTCACTAGGGGCACAGAATTATCGTAACACTCTTAGTTTTCATCACTTAAAATTTTCCGTCACTTAAAGTATTTGTATTTTGATTCGCACCCAATGTTGTAAGTTATATCTGTCCGTTGCACACTTATTGTATACACACTTGTAGTGAATCAGGCCTCCCCGTCTCTCCGCTTGGCCGGTGAACCGGGCAGGTATCCCTTTAGTCAGTCAATACTGAGATCGTTGGAGAAGTGTCGTGACAGCTTCGCCACGTCTAGACCGGTGAAGTCGGTGAAGATGTCGGTGGTAGCGGTGGTGGGTTTAGGGCGAGATGGTGAGGAACTTGTTGAAGGCTGGTCACAAGTGTCTAAAGTCACTAGTCTGTCTTCCTTGCTGCTCACTTCGAAGGGTTCGGAGATACCTGTGGAAGAATGAATAGAATGAAATCACAATACTACTAATGTGTAGAGGCGGCAGTCGCTAAGGATGTTCAAATTACGTACTTTCGATACCACATACGAACTCTATTATAATCCGGATATAATCTGGAACTAGCAGTTTACTATAGCATTTTTTTTTTAAGTTTTGAGTATTCCAAGTGCTGTTGAGTTGGCTACGCCCGTGTAATACACGCGTGCGTACGACCAATATCTCACTTTACTAAAACAATAGTAATGCTCTTCTCAATTTAAATTTCTCCAACTCTAATTTTAATCGTTTTCTCAAGCATTGCAAACAATACGTGTGAGTCCCACGAGATCAGTCCACCGTCAGACTCCTACCGACAACTTAGGATATTTAAACCAAACTCCATTAAATTCAGATTAAAAACTCTTCATACTCACCCAAAACGCTTCTAACATCATTATTCGGCTGACTGAAGTATATGAATCTGTAGAAGCCGGGGGTGCGCACCCCGCTTCCCACAGGGAAGCTCAGCGTGATGGTCCGCGGTTGGCCCGATACTGATGGGGTTTGGGGGAGGCTCACTTTAGCCAGGTACTCGTACGCTATGTAGTCGTCTAGGCTGTGGAAGTTTGCCTGGTGACAAATTGAAAACATTTTTAAGTTAAAACATTGGAATGGTGACTCACGAAAAAAAATCTAAACTTTTAATTCATGTCACTTTCATTAGACATAAAAATAAAATTTTACGACTGGTTTAAATCACGTCGGAGCTCGCACGTACTTTTTAAATTTTAGTAATTTTTCCAATATGTGTGACATAGCCTACTTATCCACACCAGGATCTGTATAATTTTTCGGTGCCAATAGTATGTACAAATTTATAGGCCACATGTGCCTATTGAATAAAATAAAAGTCGCCAATACATCTCTCGCTGGTTTGAAAGAAAGGTTTTTTATAGCCGTAATGTATACTTGCCCGCACGCCTGAGAAGGAATTCTAATCAGAATTTTTTCGTAAGATCTTGGTAGAATCAGTACATATCGACAAGGGCGGTACCAATGTTACACCTATTTCTAACATGAAGCAATTCATGTGTTTCGTTCGAAGGTTGTGAATGCCGGCTGACTTAAATACAAGATGACACTGTTACTCCTCAAAAGCGGCAAGTGACTTTAGGTAAAACCTCCAATACATGTGTGGTTACAGATGTCTATAGGCGGCATTCCCCACTTACGATCACGTGGATTGTAAACCTGTTAACTACATATTTTATTGTTAAAAAAAAAACACATTTGTATTTACAACAATTTTAAAGATACATACATCATAAATTCCAATCCAATCGCCGGGATTGATCTCGACGTCAGGCGAAAGTGTGCACTGTGTCCTGAAATCCGCGTCGCCGATGTACCAAATGCGGACAATCGGTGAAAATTCAACTGTCTTCTCCGTGTAGTTTGAAAAGGCCTGCAATAATGACAAAAACCAATGAATGTAGACGTTCTTATAATGTCATGGTGACATTGACATTTTGACAAGTTGACAGATTTGACAGCATACATATTGACAATTCGATATGAGCAATATTGCCTTACGTGACTGACTGAAGGAATTACCTATGCTACAACTTCGATTGCGATGAGTAGAGAAAATAGCATAATGAACGTGGGGTACTGAACAGAAATCGACATTGTTGTAAGCAATGTAGATATTGATATTGCCTGTTCAACATAGACAGTGACGTCATATGGTGCCAATGTGACATACGATATATACGTACATACGTATATACGAGACATATTATTGGTTTAAATAAAATAGTAACTAACTTTTGGTGATAGAAATGTCATATATTTTCAATAAAAGATATTTCCTGTCGAATATGAATTATTTTGGACATAATAATTTGCTGATAGGATATATTCTATTTAATTTTACCAAAGTTTTTAAATAGGTTCTTTATGTAATTATGTAAGCTGCTGGCGTAACTACTACCCTGGCACCCATGGCAACATTTAAAAAGCAAGCGAAGAACCATTCTTGATCATGTAATACTTAAATGACTCCATACTACAAGAAAACTTACATCAGGCGTAGCTTCCTCAACTTCATTAAAACTGTCCAAAACTACGCTGCTGCTAGAAACAACCGGATCTCCAGCGCTACAAACGGCTACATCAGCTGGAGGCATTACTATTGCTGAACGCATGCGAATCGCTGAACGCGCTGCTTTTGGACGATCTTCCAATACAGAGCGGGTAAAGCCATGCCGAATCTACGTGGGTTAAGGTAAATTAGAACTAAAATGGCGTGAATGCATGAAATTGCTAAATTTACGATAAAGTATGATATTAACATAGAGGTATTCATTATACATAGAGTAGGGGAGACATACGGCTACCTGTAAGCGGAAACGTCCGACGATTAGAAAGAGAAATAAGACTGCAGTAGTCTGTCTCTCTCTACTAACGCATGCTCAATGAAGGACAGTTTCTTTTTTTTTCAAATAGTTATAGACGACTTTTACAAATTACACATGTTCTTATCCTTTTTAAACACATTATCAACCGCAGAAATTCAATTACAACAACAAACCGTCGAATCGTTGTATTATGCTCACTTTTCTCGCTAATTGCACATGGGCGAGAAGGGAGAGATAGAAAAGGTACCGCAATCTTCTTTCTCTTTTTAACCAAACGACAGGTAGAAGCCTCGCTTCCCTGCTCTATCTATAATACCTCTATAGGTATTAATTGCTGTTTATATATTGTAAGTAAGCATGTCAATGTTCGTGATTCAAATATTTATATTATTATAAAGTACGTTCATAAAGCCATGCAGAATGAATAAATATTATTATTGCATTGCACCTTCGCAAGCTGTAAATGAAACAATTATGGAATACTGATGTATGTACTTTAGTACACAATAGGAAATATGTAATAATTATTATAAAATTAAAATGATTATTTTTATGCAAAAAGGTATAATTATATAAGAAATTATGATAATGCTGTTAATGACTTTCTATCTATGTGGTACATGTGCGTATAGAACCAGGCAATTAAAACTATTCTACATTTTGCTCTCATTAATGGTATGCATCTATTTCTTTCTATGTATGTATGTATGTATGTATGTATGTACAACGTGTTTGGTCATGGACTAGCGATATCCTAAGTATCGACAGAACACCTATTTTAATACACAAATAAACTACATAGTTAAGCTCAATCTGCTTATCAGCCATGTGGCAGTCATTTTGCTTTATTTTTTTTAATGTTCTCTACATGGACATAAAAAATCATATCGCTTAAAGTTTAGGCCATACTAGTATAAAAATAGACTTATTCAGAGGGCAATACTATTGTCCATCGCTTAGATTTTGAAACAGTAAGTTGTCACGATCATAACTTGAAAAAAAATTAAAGACGTTAAAATATGTAACAAAATGATGCAAAGAAACAAATTATTGTAAATTACTACGAAATTAACCCGATGATCAATTTATATATGTGTATGTATCTTTGCATGTATGTATTAATGTCAGCTCTTAAAAGGTTTACGAGGCACCATAATTACTTAATGCAATTAATGTATAACCGCATGCAATGTATACAATATTTATATAACTTCTCTTGTATACAAATAAACCGAGGTATTACCTAACCCTTTTACCACCGTGACCTTGATATTGTATTCAACGACTACAGGCTTAGGGTGTAGTGAGGTAAGTAGTTGTACAGTTTCTATTTATAACGGCTAGTCGATACGCGGTTCTTAATTTCTTTATTTCCGATATTCAACCCAGTTGCGCGATTCTGCGGTGATGGAGAGAAACCGCTGACAAGTACTAATGGTAGATCTCTACCATAGATTAGAATCAATATACCCTACGTCTGGTTCATTTTTCCTCTTAAGGTTCCACATGACACACTAACTTAATATGTATGTACATACTATTATTATTAAAGACATATAGATATATGATATCAGGTCGATCCTTAATTACATACTACGCATCAAATTAACTGTAATTTATTATAAATGACACAATATATACATTATTCATAGATATTATACAAAAGAAGTATTTTCTTTTAATACCTGACCTTGATATTGAATTGAACGACATCGTATCTTTGAGCGTGTAGATGACACCGTAATATTAGTTCTCAAGCACTTAATAACTATATTACTTACTAAAATTACTTAATGCAATGATTTTATTACATGCAATACTATATACAGTTCATTCATAATAAGAAGCGAAGTTTTTTTTTATCACTAACCTTGATGTTGTATTGGGCGATCACGGGTTTGTGGTCGCTCACGGTGTAATGTGGTAAGTGGTTGTATGATATCAGATCGGCCCTTAAAGTGATGTTCTCATAGTTGTTAGCGCTCACTTTGTACAGTATACGGTCCGTCCATGATGGCTTTCGTCTGAAAACAAGTTGGTGTTGGTAAGAAATATTTTTGAAAATTTATTATTGTTACATTTTGTATGTTATTATGCAAAAATAGGTGTGGCGGTGGTTCCGCTACCTCTGTATTCACTATTAGTTTTTTTTGACGACCCACGCGGTGGAGCGGTGACCAAACCGGTCTGACACGCAGATCCTAAGTTCGATCCCCGGTCAGACAGACATCTGAATGATGAGTGTAAATTTTCTGTTCCTGGTCTAGGTGTTTGTGTATTCGTCTTGGTGTGTCTATGTCACCCATGACACACGATAAAATCCTAATGTGGGGCTATGAGTGTAGAAAGGCTATTGGCGTTTTATGTTTTTTGAGTTATGTGGAATTTTTACCATTGAAACCCCCTCGGTGACCATACTCGTCGTTATGTAGAGGAGAGTAATTTAACTATTCCAGAAAAACATTAATTACCATTGGTACCTTAGTAGGTACCTACATACATGTACTTATCAGTTAAGTACGTGTATGTTACAAAAAATGGTATTCCATATAGCACAAAAAGATCAAAGTCACACTGACTTAAATTACGTATGAAATCATAATTATGCATACATATGAGAAACCATGACAAAACACTGACATTGACCTGTATGAAACTCATTGCTACATCTGTTTCGTTTAAATTTATAAAAGATTTTTAATCTATATACACGAGGTATTAGAAAGCAATGATTTAAATTTGAAGTTACGATTTCAACTTTGCATAAATTTAAAAAAATATTGAAGTAGTAAACAAAAAACAATATGGAATAAAATAACAACATATTAAAAAATATTATTTTTAATTCCTTTGGCTCTCTGTAAATATATTTAATAATTTAATAAAATATATTTAATAACTTAATAATTAGCCAATCGAAATAGAAATAATATTTTTTCTGTGAAATAAACTACCGAATCTCAGTTACCACTTATCATAAAGTGGACTGCACGCTCGTTGATAAAAATAAAAAAACTCATTCATTCAACTGCAATCTCTCGTAAAACTAACCACGTCATTGTCGAAAAAAATCATGATGAATGATTTAGAAGTGAGATCGTAGCGGAACTAATTTCGCTATAACTGTATAAAATAAAATTAATCTGCGTACCTCATACATACTATACTATAATATATCATAGAAATTATAGTATCGTGACTGGGGAATGAAATAAATTCTGAAATAAAACTACGAATCTGTGATAAGAGTCATTAATAAGATTCAACGGAGTTTCTTTTTTTACGCAGTGAATCTGTATTTTCGCCAATAGGTAATTCACGCCATACCGTAATACGTAATACCGTAATACGAATCTTATCGAATTTGAACGGCCCTCCAAAAAAAAAACTAAATCACATCCTCATACTATAATTTCCTATATTGTAAGGATAATATATTTATCCGAGGCGTTAAAACTTCGTCCTCAGGAGTATGTACTAAAGCATTTGTGATCAACCTGAAGTAAACCTCTCATCTTATCTCATATTACATTGGTCTGTGACCAAACTCATTTTAGTCAAACAGTCCTAATGCAAACGTTAGATGTGCCACAACACAAATTTGAATGTATAGTCACCCAAACACAGAATGGAAGCCATAATCATTAGACTAAACGCGAAACTCTTTAGGTATTAAACCTGTATGCTTCAATTCAGAGTAAAATATAAAAAAACGACTCGCCGGCAATGTGCAAAAAGGAAAAAAACATAAACATGAAAGTTATTTTAAAATAACAAATATGCACTTCCTATACAACCTCTTAACTATATCGGTTTATATTATTATCTCAATCAAAGTCATAATACTATCTCAAAGTGAAGACTTACTTGATATCATAATCGTCCGTTCCTATCAAGAACTTGTAAGTCGGTGGGAATCGTATCTCCGCCTCTTTGAACTCCGAGAATGCTTCACCTGTCTCCATCACAGCCACCAACTGGTCGTGTTTCAGAAGGGTCGTATACTTGTCCTTTTCGACCTTTTGAAGGGCTGCTACAATCTCCTCCGAAGTCGGACTGCTGCCGGTGGGATGGTCTGTTCGGAAGTTCAGGTCTCCGATCCAGAAGACGTAGCTGCAAGGTACAAATATTACATACATAAAGCATACATTATTGTGTCAGCAGTACCAAAAAACTTTAACGATAGAAGTTTTTGAAATTAAACTACTAAAGTAATCTGCCGAATAATAATGTTCTTGTTTGAAGAAAGTAAAAGACAGAAATACGAGACGATTCAACTATGATCTCAGGGGTACTTACACATCTTGGACCTTTCACAGGTGGGATTGAAAGCCTATCGTGATTATAGAAGTCCATGAGTGGCAATACCATTACATGGATCGCAATGTCATTTGCTACTTTTTTATAAAAAAAAATACTGACTGTATAGTGTTATATACTTAGAAGGATGTGGTGAGGTATTGGATTACAATACGTTTCAAATGAATCCTCAAAGAACCAACGACTATATTATCGACCTCAGGTAGGTATAACTGTAAAAAACTAACCCAAGGGCTACAGAGCATTCGCTTCGTGCGTCAATCGATGTGTGCTGCGAGCGTCAGCGTTGATCGTAAAAAACAATGTATGTGTCTGATCTTATAAGGTAAGATATATACCAATTATATCGAAATTAGCCAAAATTCGCTCCACTCAGTTTGGTGCTGAGAGCCGAATGTTACGTGACCGAGCGTTAAGTGAATACTTGATAACAAGCCACATTAATCAAATCAGCCACAATGCTTTACATAAATGTGCCGGTGACGTCGTCACGATCAAACCACAAACATGTGTACGGACCGAATTAAATTATATTTAGAATTTATCGATCCAGATTCAACCATTGGTAGAATGCGTGTAACTTTAAGCTCGCTTCTATACAATCTTAAACCGATTTAAATAAATAAATATATGCAAATGAAAAAATATGAATAGCCGAGTGATGGTCTGTCATCCGCCCAAGGTCCTACTCTCAGGCACGCGCCTTTAATTTTTCGACATTATGAGCGCATTTAAAAAACCACCCCGTACTCAAACGCTGAAGGACAACATTCAGATAAAACGTAAATGCATCAAGCATGCAGTTATTTATCTGGACAGCAGTCAGAAGCTATATAATAAAGTTCTCACACAATGTATAAAGCATCCGTTGTTAAACCCTCCTTAAACTGAGTGAATCGTGCCCAGCTGCGATACAATAAAGGGTTGATGACGTAAATTACATCAGTATCTAACTATATTTCCGACACAAAGGAAGGTTTTGTGGTTTTACACAACAATCCCGTTCCACTTTACGTTTTACGGCGAAATGTTACCACTTGAGTCTGATGTCATATTGCTATGATTAATATTATTGCTCATTGACGAGTTAGCAAGTTTAGTAACACACCTTTATAAACGGCATTGAGATATATAATCATACCGATATATAGAGATATACAATATTTAGTGTCTCATATCGAAAATAAACAAAATATCGAATTTATTAGAAAGTACTAATTCGCCATACTAATCAGAGGTGATCCAACTTAGTCCTTAATGGTAGCAATGCAATTGTGGCAGTCAGATAAGACTCTTGATCATATCAGGGGCTAATTACAGATGTCCATGGGTAGCACTAGCCACTTACCATCAGGTGAACTGCATATTCGTTTGCTACTTCCATAAAAAAAGATGATGCAATTATAACCTTTTTAATTTTTCTATATAGAACATCAGATCTATGGGAGCAACGGAAAATCATTAACAAAAATATATTAAGTAAAATAACAGCGTACAGAGTCCTTGGCTAGGTGATTAGCGACGGTGAAATCGTAGATATAAGATACGACGCACTGTCTTCAATTTTACTGAAAATTGATAACGATAATGACAATGTGGCTGATAATTTATTTATCGGGATCAGTTAAAATCATATGACGACAATGACAGTTGAATTGGCATTACTACTGCCGCAGAATACCTATAATTTTATTGACATCCCTGTGTTAGAAATAAACGACTGCCTTATATTATGTAACAGACAACAGATGGCTATTCTCACAGGCTTTAGACGCGGACTGATCACTTAAGCCTATTAATAAATAAAACATTAAAAACATAAAACCCGACAGCTTAAGAATGACAACCGGAAAGTTAAAAACAAGTATCAAAATAGAAATCATACAAACTGACGGACTATGATTACGCGTAGAAAATTGCGGTCGTTTTGAAATTAGACCTCGAACTTTTTACTGTTAATAATACTATATAAATACCATATTACTTATATACTAATATATTACTTAATGAAGCAAAAACGAATTTATGAAAAATCCGACCAATGATTTAATAACAAGCGAGCAGAAAACATGCAAGCGAAATACTTACTCGTGATACAAAATATTCGCAGTCTCCGTGACATGATAAAAATGTTGCTTAATGATAGTGTTGTAATCGTTAATGCGGTCGGCCAACAGATGCTCATGCGCCGTCAGATGGCAGTTCACAAGACACACAGAGCACCCATATATGTTGAATCTTACGCTCACAGCTCCTTTGTTGCCCTAAAATGAATAAACAACGAGTTTTTGTTTAGTAATTAACATGAATTTTAATCGAAATGCGTTAACTACTTCCTTTACAGTGGAATAATAAACGATATAATTATTTACGAGAACCGAGAAGGGAATATCTTGCAGTAGGAGGAGTCCTACTATATTGGATAAATAGAAGGTGTTATATTTATTCTATTTACGCCTTACAACAGCAGTATCGAGCACTCTCGTTTTAGTTTAACGAGTTTAACAAAGGAGAGATCTATGAAACATTCATTCTTAGTACTAAGAAATACAACACATCTGAAAAACTATGACTGGGCATTCTCATTTATGTTTTTATTTATATATGGGGTCTACCACTCTACATTCGACCTATGTTATGGATCATAATTTTACAGCTTCTCATACTGAAAAGCGTTCTTGTTCTCGGAATTGAGCAACAAATTATTATCATTGAACCGGAATTTTATAAAATTAATTCATTCTTCTTATTATCAGCTTTAATCTGGTGCTTCATATTGAAAATGATTGTTGTATCTATTTGCAACTAAAACTGCATATATACTGTTTTGTAACATTCGAAAAAACAATTCAAATAACTTTCCTCATTTAATCTAAAGATAATTTCCTATAAACATTATGCAACAACATTTCTGTTAAGGTTTTAACTTCCTCAATTAATATATCTATTATATATTCCTAATACACAAATCAATTTAATATTGGATCCATCTATAACCATCCTCAGATAGAACTCTATTCCAATCTCGAGTTAATTACAGATCAGAGTGGTAGATACGACCTACTATAAGGTGGACTTCATGCTCAATTACAACTTGTACAGGAATATAAAGTGACACTCACCCACAATCCTCCTAAACCAGTTTTAGTATACTGAGCTTCAATATCTCTGAGATGTGTGACATGTTTCATCTGTGTATAGACCAGGAGAATGATTCCCTGAAGCCTGGTGTTCTTTGCGATGATGTATCCTTGTCTGCAGAGAATCTTGTTGAAGGTGGATGTCCATGCATCGGAAAAAAGGGAGTCCATCAACATGTTTTGTGGCTGTGACTTTACTTCTTGCAAGCTGAAAAGGAACAGTATTCAAAGAACTGTTCTCTCAAACGACTCTTAAGCAGAACCATTTATGTTTCTAGTCCAGAGTAGCAGTAAATTAGCTCCAAATCTTAGCTCCCACTCCTCTATATAAAAAGCATAGCTACCTAACTTAGATCTGGTAGCAATGTTTTTTTAAATGGAGGGATGTGAGCTAAGAATTGGAGCTGTGAATGTGATCTAAGGATCACAAATGGTATAGCTATAGTTTTTATACCATATCTTAGGGAATATACTCAAACCATGTAACCGTTTCATTCTTCAAAATACCATGGTTGGTCAAAGGAAAGTTGGGTGGGGTTTAGGTTTTTGTCACATGGTCAATATCCTCCATAGAAAATCTCATGCTTTTTTGCAATAAATGATTGAAAATCATATTTAGGAATGACTACGTGAAAACTAAAGTAGAAGACAAGTCTACTTACAAACTACAGAATGTCACTAAGAGGAGGGACGAGGGTCAAAGCTTGTAAAAGATAGGTCTAGTTGTTTGGGTAATTTCCCTAATGTGTCAAAAGCAATTGGTAATAATCCACATTATTAACTTATGTAAATTATAATATGCATCTTGAATCTTTGTATTTTTTGTAACAACTGCCAATGCAACAGGGATTATGTAAGAAAAGATAGCAATAAAAATGTTGGAAATGAGCAATTAAAATAAGTGTTATTGAGAACAATGGCCATTAATTGTTACTTATTATAATTAGTCTTATTATTTCATAAGATTGCTATAGTGATTATATAAATATTACTGAAAATTTTATGAATTGAGGGCAACAATCTCATCAATCATCCTAAGCAGATGAACATATTTAATGAGCCTATAAAAGTCATAAAAATTCTTAACAAAGACCAATTTTTTAACAATGTAAAAGTGGAAAAAACCCTTGTAGATCTCCTACAAAGGCACCACTAGTAGTAGTGGTGCCTTCAGGCATAGCAATGGGTGTAGCCCATTTCTGCCTGATAATAGCAGTATAAAGTGCTGATGTGTACTGGATTGAAGGGTGAGGTAAGGAAGGAGATCTGACATACTGACATCTGACATACATATCTGAAGTATTCCAACTTAGTTCTCAGTGGTAGCAGTGCAATAATGGCCAACCTCATTTAGTACGGTTGTCCTATCTAGGGTTGATTCCAGTTGTATATGGGCAGCAGTGGCCACTTACCAGCAGGTGGACTGAATGCTTAAATGCTACTACGATTTCAGATATAAAAAAGTAATGTGTCCACAATATTTATCAATAAATATAATATCCTTATAACAATATATACAAGGATAAAATTTATATACAAAATTAAATAAACAGTCTAATTGACCTTACTGTTGTTTATACTCCCATGAATTTTCAAGGTCAGAAAATTATGTACTAACCCAATCACATAGAAATCCGGTAAAGGTTTATTTTTGTTGAATTGCGAAGGAAAATCCAACAGGGAATTGAGATCTTGACCTGGAGACCTCGTCGCCACATTCCAGGTCACAAAATAGAACCTGCAATAGATTATCTAATTAGCTTATCAATTAAATCGAATCAATACGACCCTATAAGTAAATTTCCTTCAATCTATGCTTATTCAATTATCATTCTCGCTTACCTTAAATTATCCATTTTTTACGACTTTACACCAGTTCACATAAAACTTATACTACGTTGCACAATATACGGAAAGTGTTTTCTGTAGCGAAATGCACGAGCATAGGTAGAGATAAGATATCACAAACACATTCACTTCACCTCATTTTAAGACACCACTCGCCACTCAACTTAACATGGAATTGTAGGAAAACGAACTAAAATGAAATGAGATAAATTTGACATATTCCTAACTGCCAGAAAGCTGACATGACGGCGATTGTCATTTAAAACTGGCAGTTTTAAACTGTCAAATAACGTTCAGGACTTTAGATACTCCAATAAAATGTAAGCTTATTAGTAATTACGGCCTTTCATGCAAACTGTATTGTACATTAAATATCACTGATGCTCCGAATGGTCTTTTGTAATTATTATTGTAGAACCAATAAAAGGCACAGCAAAGTATTAGAAGTGAAGTTGAGAAGTAGGTATATAGAAAAGGATAATCAGTAATAAAAATATAATAAAATAAACTCTCAAAAAAATTGTGTATTGTAATTTTGTAATATTCATTGTGAATTGTTCATGATGTTTAACAATGGTAATTTGTGAGCATCACATAAAATTGTGTTTTGTTTATAAAACGGACGAATGGAATAGAATGGGTATCTCCAGATTCGAAATGTTCTATTAAGAAATAAGAATTTGATAGACGTCAGACGATAACGTGACATTGACAATCTTGGCGGCGATAGTTTTGGCGGGTGAATTTCTGTTCCTGTGTTTCCTCTGAGAAACCAAACTATTTTGTGGAGTCGCGTGTTTATTTTTCATAGACGATATTTTCAGCTGTGGTAAACTCCTCTAACATACCATTTTCTAAGTTTCTAACCACAAAGCTCTAACATGAGCGACCACGAGCAGGTTCTGTTACGGTTCTCACTAACTTGTTCATAAGAATGTTTTGAAAGTAACTAAAGGAGTCGTAATATTTGTTTTCAGGATATGCCGAAAACAAGGAGGTCGTTAAAAACTCTTCAGCATACGGCTACCGATCGTGAAAATTTAGTGGGTAGACCGTCAAAGAGTTTAAAACACCAAATAAGTTTGGATTCTCCGGTGTAAGTGTTTTTGTGTAAAAGAAACATACGTGCATATATTTCACCTGATAGTAAAAGACCAATGCCGCCCATGTATATCCGTAATTAACCTCATAGGATGAGTCTTACCTTAAGTTACCCACAGATGTGTTGATTCCCTTGAGGACATTGGAATGCCTGATATAAGTATGTCTTTATTACCATATCCTGCATACCAGTACATAGCAACTCATACCAATCGTATTATTGTCATGATGACCCACGTGGTGGAATGGTCACCATACCGGTCTGACACGCAGTGGGTCCGGGGTTCGATCCCCGGCCAGACAGACATCT
>DWTU01000893.1:0-14854 GCA_018251515.1 Cecropterus confusis
GTTTCCCCCTCGAGAACATAAAAAAGATGTCTGAGGGGACACCCGATTGGAACGAAGTTCTTGTCGTTTTGAAATAAGTATTATAGGAGGTTTAATTAAATAAATCAACAATATTTAGGAGTTAAATGATAAATGAAATCAATATTTATTTAAAGTTATGAATATAAACATTTTGTTCTATTTTTAATTATTATATAAATATCAATCTAATTATAAATTTAATCAGTAAAATCAATTCTCGCGCGTCGCGTGGCTTGTCACTGTCGAGAGAGAACGAATAAGTCGAATCCTATAGGTACGCGGCCTGCCCCCTCTCCGAGTGCTACGCACTGTAGCAAAAGTGTCGTGAGGATTTTTCGTGACGCTCGCCTAGCCTCGTTAGCCAGCGTACCGCGTGATAAAGAGCTTCGTTCCAAAAACGAAAATACTAAGATTATATTATAATAAAACAATTTTTCGCAAACATGCGACACTTTAATTTAATAAGGTAAAGCTTAAAAACCTTAATTTAGTGTACAACAATAAATTACCTATTTTAACTGAGCTCACATGGCTCCGGAGTGTTGCGACTAACTTCACATGAATGTGGACAAATTATGTTTCAAATGCCACATACAACGGTTATTAAAATCGCGGGATTTAAACAGAAAATGTAATTGTCCTAGGTGCAATACTGTCAATGGTACAACAGGTTCCCATATATTCATATGTACAAATCAGCAGTTAAATACAAGCTTGTAATAATTATCTATACACAAGAAGACAAGCGAAGACAAATGGGATCATTATCTACATATTTCTTTTTTGTTACTCAACAATTTGTTTTTGTTCGTTATTGGTGAGCAGGTGATTACTGAATTACGACTAGGCGATTCAGTATCTTCCATGAACGAAATGTTTCTATAAACGTCTTTAAGTATTTAAATTTGAATATAGATGTTCCCTTGGACCCACTGAACCGAAGTGGCTAGATTTTCATCGCATGCGCGTTTTTTGTATATACTATGTAAATCGGCCAAATTTTAATATGATTCAATATTTGGAAGTTGGAGTTATATTTGGAATGTTGGAAAAGTGTAGAATAACAAACTGTGATTTTGTTCCATAAATAATAAAGATTATAATTTGAATATCCATAGATGAATGTTGGTTCCTTATGCTGCCAGTTGTATCAAACAGTGTAGGTTTTTATAGTAGGGAAAACATATTCTGTGGGAAGTTTACAAATTTGACACAAGCGACATTTAGAAGTCAATTTTTATTTCTATTTATTAATTATCGTAACTTCTATTTCTAAAGGTTTACACATACTTTTTAGCATACAAACATACAATTTATTATAATTTTATAGAATTTCCTGGTATTCTCTGTGTCCCAATTCATACTTACTGAAAAAATTTCTATGTTATGAAATCTATAAAATCGACGATGACTGCTGCTAGATCGGTAATAATTAATTCATTTATATTTGACATGAAACATTTTTCTTTTTGGGTTCTATGTATTTTCTTATATGCACTACATTAGCACTTTCATTGGCAATGAAAGTTAGCAAAAAGTCGATACATTCATATGTATGCAACAGTGTCTGTATATTAATAGGTGAACAGCATGTCGGTTGATTCTGTTGTGATAAGAGATAAAGTTCTTCTAACGAATAATTCTGCTGCAGCTAAATATTGAATACGCATTGATTTTTTTCCATTCGTTACGTGCAGATCATTCGTACCGAGTCTTCAGTGACCAAGAGAACATATCCTTGCGAAGGGCCAATGGGAGTTCGTCAGAACCCGTGGAATCCGACCAAACGACGTGGACCCATTGCAGCTGAAGCCGCCAGTCCAGGACCCGCAGTGGTTTCTTTGCCGTCTCTAATAGGTAAAGTTTTCTCATTATAAAATAAAACAGTAGTTATTCGTCTTAAATCGTTGCAGATAAAAACTCTCCTGAAACAAAAAAGAAAACACCTGGGCACGAGTCGACTCGAACTTGTTAGCATGAAATACATAAATGCGCACGTTTATTTATATCGTTTTATTAACACAAGATACTCTAACTGGTTCCGTAATTTTAAACCACTGCTCAAGAACAGCCAGAGAACTCGCGATTGTATCGTAAGAAAATCTTTCTGTAACACAACTGTTTCATTGCCTTTGTATTGGCACTATTTATAACTAAAAATCGTGCATCCTTATTATTCGACGATACACGTATGAATCGGTTGTTTGTCATCGGTAACCGAATGTGAATAGTGTTTACCCACCTATCAGTTTCGGCACTATAGTTCGCGTTCTCTCGTGGTCGCGGTGACATCATCCGGAGGTTGTATTGTGAGATTATCGCTTGTTCTGCAAATATCGACCTTGCTCGTGTTCATACACAACGTGACATCATTTCGTTAATGTTGTTCGTCAAATAACATTATTAACGCAAGTTTTTTGCTGCCAAACGAAATTATCGACGTTCAGCGAACTTGTTTTTGTAGCAGTTTAAGAATTATAACTCATTTTTATGTAGTAGAGTGTTTAATATAAAAATTTTCGTGCGACTAAGTGTTCTTGTTGTGGTCCTTTGAGATAGCAATAAATTAAGCTATATTTGGAGACTATCTGGAGTGGCCGTGGGCGCAAACATTGACCCTGGACAAGGTGAGCGCGGACTGTGCGTGAAACACATAAATCAAGCTTAATACTGCTGTAACTGCTAGAACACGAGTTACGAGACGAAAATGTCATCTCGGACAATTGGTCAACAATAAAATAATTGCACTGTGCAATATCGCTCAAGTTATCAATTTTATAACTATTTTTAGAGATGACTCTTTTGCCATTTGACGATATCAATGTTATTGGTTAATAGTTCACGTAGTGCTTCTAAATGAAGATCACTCTAGGTGATTGTTACTATAAATATTTTGGTTTTTCAGGTAAACCGCCACAAGAGTCTCGCAAACCTCGCGCACCTGCTTTTACGTTTGGTCAGAAGTTAGAACCAGGAAAAGACAAAGCCGGTCCGGGTCCGGCTACTTACAATACAGAAGGAATGACGGCAAAGGGTAAGTCATTATTGAAGAATAATTCATTAGCAATGATAACCACACCCAAGTTATATCGCATAGTGATCAGTCAAGCGTAGACAATAACAGCTGCAATAATAAACATTGCGCAAATGGATCACTTGGTCATCTCCAGTAAATTGCCGTTTATGTTTAGTAAACTGGTCTTTAAAGGCAATTTAGACCAAATTGCCTTTGCCGTCTCCCGCCTACGGACCTGGCATCATCTTCAACTATTGTGTTTATAGCTAATTTCTGCGTATTTTAAATGTGGATTGACGTACATATACGGTTTTGTGATTAATAAAATATTTATTAAACCTATTTCAAATAAGGAATAGCGTTGTAAGATATATCATAAGATACATTTCGTGACTTGGAAATCTTTTCTATCGCTTTATAATTTGAAAACTTTAATTATTAAACTTTGTATACAACAGAACTTCGAAGGTAGAGTAATACTGGGGCAATAAATTATGTCACCGTTGTTTGGGTTACACGCGTTTATAACTGTAACTGGGTCATGACTTCATGGCTGCAATGATATTTGCATAAACAATGCCGTCTGCAATGTAATATTTCCTAGTATTATGACTATGTTTTTTGGCTATTAAAGTACCGGGCATTGCAAAATTAGTTAAGCAATTCCATATATCGCATAATTGTTGGTCTTGCTGGCCTCTTTGCAGGATTTACTCCTAATAGCTATTATACTTATTTACCAAAAGTATTTGTCACGCAAAAACAGTGCAGCGTTTTTTAATGGACAGGTGAGCAAAATAACTGAAGAGTTATAGGATCTCGAAAAAAAGCTTTGTTTCGGAAAAATAACTAGTACACAAAGCGTGCTACACAATTTTCGAATGCAGATTAAAATAGAATAAAATTAGGACGTCGTTTGAGATCGGTTGTAAAAACTATTCATATGAAAGAACTAAGTCTGAGTTTCCTGTCGCAGACAATGAGATACACAATCGTTGAATTAAGGACTTATGAAAATTATTCCAAGGTAAAGGTGACGGTGATTCTATAGAAAAAGATAGTGCCCTATAAGTACTTCCATATTTTAAGAAGTGAATGGTTGTAGTTATTTAAAAGCAGGTATGGTAAATGTTCAGTAAGTATATAGTGGACACATCTTTTCTGAATGAACGGAAAACCAGCGACCCAGTTTCTTACGTGTCCAATAAACCGCATTTACTTCATCATTACACGGTGGCATTGGATTGTGGCGGTTCTTGCTGAGTACTTTTCTGAATGCATTTGTTCGATGTCGCCAAATAAGTCCGTGTAAACGAAGGTGATCGACGCGGTGAGTCAACTTCTCGTGTGGGTGCTCCGGCTTGGACCCTAAGTGGCAAATACGATCGAAACTCGGCCTCAGTCGCACATCCAACTCGATTCAAGTACACACTTAATACGGTATAAATATACTGATTTCTTTGAATTGTTGAGACAGTTTTACATTGAATTGTTGTTTACTGTTACTATAGTGTTCTTGTTGAAATATAAGCTTCTGCCGGACATTTAAGGTGAATATTATTTGTGGTATTTTTTTTTGTAGAAGAGAGGTGCATATAAATGTTTAGACTTGTAACATTGTCAGAGTAACCATTTAAAAATAAAAATTAATTCATATTTTGCATTGTTTATGCTGTACTAGTAATGAGTTTAAATTTGTAGGTTGTAGGTACTGCAGATTTTATTTATATCGTCGCCATAAACCTTTAACAGACAGAAAAAAAATGTTTCAAATTAGTTATAGTTTAAGTATAGAAGCACAATGTGGTAAAGTTATAAGATGGTACTCATAACTTTATCTTTTTTAGGTAAGATTTAGGTAAGAAATGTCTATCTAGTTATACTTAGTTTAAATTCACAACAACTTTTTTATAAATATAAAATATGTCAATGATATTTTAATTAATTGAAATCTATATTTTTACAATTTGTATTTCATTGAAATTGATTAATACTACAAAATGGTTGCTTGTGAGAACAGACATTCAACATGAATTTGAAACAGCTTAAATATTACCAATAATTCAGCTATTCATCTCACTTTACAATTTTATTTTAATAATTATATTATACTGCCATAATTTATCATTATATTACCAATTCAGTTAATTACTACAACTTGAATGCTATCTTATTTCTGAATAATAATTTGTGTGTGAGCTGTATTATAGCTTATTAGCAAAGTATTTTTGGTAGATAGGATGGGTAAAAATGTATAATCTAGGAAAAGGTTAACATTTTAGATTATTTATTATAAACTTGAACGTTATATGCGACACGGCAGGACGAGCTGTTGGCCCAGCGGCGTCTTTACACGGGCGCTGGCCTCCACTGCGCGTTGCTCCCACTCCAGCGCCTTGTGATTACGAGCCCAGCAAGGCGGCCCGAGCGGTGCTTGATCATGCGCCAGCATTTTCTATAGGTCTTCGTGTGAGCCCACCACAACCGGGCATGAACACGCCAGGTGCTACTTGGAAACATCGTATCATTTTTAGCGTCGGTTAATCACATGTTGGCGTATTTTGTTCACTTCATCCCAATTGATACGGAAATGAATCGTTTTGGTTTCATTTCTGCATGTTTATTGCAATTTATCGCCTCATTATCTTCTGTTACTTTTTGGCTTTTGATTGGATTTCAGTTGTCTCGTTATGAATACTGTATAAGATTCGTTCATTTCATTACAACACAAGGGCTATCTCGTTATTTGCATCATCAGTTTTTTGTTTGTCTTATCACTTATTGTGTTTTAGCTTTGTTTCATGTTTTAATTTATTCAGTCTCTCTTTTTTAGCTTAGCATAATTATTCATTGTATTGATTTTGTTATTTGTGTTTGATCATTGTTGTTGTCTATATTACCAGTAGTTCAAATTATATCATTATTGCACGTTGATTCAAATATTTGTCATTCATTATTTTCGTACGTAATTGATTATGTACGTTTATGCATAAACATTTTTTTTTGATTAAAATTTAGTAATTTGTTTATATAATCGTAAATACAAATCTAAAATGGAATCGTAAATTGAATAAATATAAATCTGTAAGTAATGTAGTAAAACATACCAGAACCAGTGTAGTCCGACCCGGAAAGTACCACAGCCACACCTATTTCTAGCGTGAAGCAGTTCTTGCGTTTCGGTGGAAGGGTGCGCTTGCGTTGAGGGTATTATGGACCATCGTAGTCCCCGGGAGTAGCAACGCATCTGTGATCAACTTCAGGCAGAACCCCTGTTCTATTGAAGTTGCTTACAGATGTTCACAGGCGGCAGTCACTACTTACCATCAGGTGGACTGCACTCTCATTTGCTACGTGTTCGTGATATGTCTTCGTTCGTGATTCGTCAGCGTGAAATATAATGTATATATGATACAAGCAAATTAAAAAAGAAACAATGGGGAAGGGCCGAATTTTGATTACAATATGTAGTAGTAGGGTTTATTTGTTTTTATAATAATATATTTAATTGAAACACCTATATAAGAACAGTTAGGCTAGCAAAATTAATTTTGATACCTTTGTAATAGCAGTTCGGGTCGCGATTTTGAAAATATTATCATGCCATGTGATGTAAATATAAATAATATAATATAACTATTCCTAGCACTTGAGAAAAAATGCGTACTTATCATGAAATTTTCAATGACATTTCAGCTCCAAATATATACTCCATGCCACCTGTCCTCGGAGAGGCTCGAGAGGGAAGCAAACGAGCTGCGCCGGCATTTAGCATCACTGGTCGTGGCAAAGCAATTGAGTGTAAGACTCCCATGCCTGGTCCGGGAACATACACCACGGATAAAGCTGTCGGCGTTTTATCGAAACGACCTCCTGCTTACACCATGGCGCCGAGAAGAGAGTTGAGGCACCCTTCAGCGGCAGTGCCGGGCCCAGGAGTGTACTGTCCTGAAAAGGTAATTGCAACTGTCACTCTGTTGAATGCTAATTGAATGTTCAGTAACTCTGTTGAATGCTAATTGAATGTTCACTTAATTGAAATTCTATCATCATTTTGTCATTAATTTTCTGTATCTAACTAAAGCAATAGTAACAAGTTCTTAACCTAATTCCTTTCTAGAACAATTAATTCAAAAACGTTATAACTTTTTAATATTAATCAAGGTACTTGCTGAATGTCGTCATCCTAAAATAAATTCATACATTAACATTGGAGTGGGTAACAACAGGTGTGCGTGACACTGCCATGGGCGCCTGCGCATACGTTCGGCATCCGACATTCACCATACGCCGGCCAGTCCGTACACTACCCAGCGCCGGAGGGAATCGCAGGCTAACCTCATCTGTCTGTAGCTTATAACTTCCAATAAATTCAATCTAGCTTTAACAGTATCATTCATTTCGCTTGAATCCTACTTTAACTATTAATCATAATAAATGCTTTTTTGATTATATAGTGTATAGTGAGTGCATAAATTCACTCATTAACGGCTTGTTACAAAACTTGCATGCATCTTGACCAGGGATACTTAAAAGGTAACTTATATATTTACAGTTATTTGTATAAAAAATAAAGAATTTAGTTTATTATTTTTAAACAATAATGTTTGAAAATTATTCGTCATTATTTTTCGTTACATATGTTATGTGACCTTGCAGAGAAGTAGATGTTATGAATGCATTTTGTTCTAATTTTCAGGCTGACACTATTCTTAGGGAAAAGTCACCGAAGTACAGCCTTTCCAGTAAAACGAAAATTGAAAAAATTGAGCAGGTACCGGCTCCAAATGCATATAGTCCCGAAAAAGCAGACAGGTTACTAAGAGAAAAGTCACCAGCCTTTTCGTTCAGAACTAAATCAGAGATTGTGAAAGTTCATCACGCGCCTGCTCCTAATGTATATTCTCCAGAAAAAGCACTGCATTCATTAAAAAATGGTCCTAAGTATACTCTTGCGGGAAAAGGAGCTGCTGAAAAACTTGAAGTTACGCCGGCTCCTAATTCTTATAAGCCCGAAAAAGCTGATAAAATTTTGCATGAAAGTTCACCAGCCTATTCGATTCGGTCTAAAGAAATTGTAGAGAAAATCGAACAGACGCCTGCTCCAAATGTATATGCTCCAGAGAAGTCCATGCATATGTTAAACGGTGGGCCAAAATATACGATGTCTCGCAAAGTAACAACTACAAAGGTGATAGATACTCCAAGTCCTAACCAATACAGTCCTGAAAAGGCCGACAAGATTTTGCATGAAAGCACTCCAGCTTATACTTTCAGGATTAAAGAACATCAAGTGATTAGGAGTGAGTCACCGGGCCCAAATGTTTATGCTCCAGAAAAATCTATCCATATGCTTGATAGTACTCCTAAATTTTCTATTAGTGGAAAAGGTCCCGCTAGCAAAATTCCGGATACACCAGGTCCTAACATGTACTCTCCAGATAAAGCTGATAAAATATTGCATGAAGCATCGCCAGCGTATTCTTTTAGAATAAAGGATCAAGTTCATAAGATTGATAATACTCCTGCACCAAACATGTATGCCCCAGAAAAGTCGATTAGAGCTCTAGATCATGCACCTAAATTTACAATCGCGGGCAAGGGGCAATCTCCGAAGCCAAATGATGTGCCAGCTCCTAATACATATAACCCTGATAAAGCAGACAAGCTCCTTCACGATTCATCACCAGCTTATACTTTTAGGCCTAAGACCCCAATGGATAAGGTCAATGACAATCCAGCGCCAAATGTATACGATCCGCATTTATTAGATGGGGCACCAAAATTTAGTATGTATGGAAGGGGAGCTGACGCTAAACCTTCTGATACTCCTGGACCCAATGTTTATGATCCTCATCTATTAGATGGAACCCCTAAGTTTACAATATCTGGTAAAGGACAATCTGAAAAACCGTCCGACGTACCAGCGCCAAATGCGTATGATCCTCGTTTGATTGATAATACACCTAAGTTTACGTTTGCTGGTAGAGGTCACGACCAGAAATTACCAGATACCCCAGGACCCGCTAAATATGATCCTCATTTACCTAGCAATTCGCCAAGGTATACCATATCAGGAAAGGGTTACGAGGGAAAACATTCTGATGCTCCTGCGCCAAATGCGTATGATCCTCACTTGCCACATAATGCTCCAAAATTCACAATTTCTGGAAAGGGTAGTGACATGAAAGTTCCTGATGTACCTGCACCAAACACATATAATCCAAATATTTTAGGAGGAAGTCCGAAATATACGATTGCAGGAAAAGGTCAACCTGATAAAATTATAAATAATCCAGCTCCAAATGCCTATAATCCAGAAAAAGCGAATAGAGTCTTAATGGATAGCTCTCCAGCATATACTTTTAGCCAACGACATCCAGATTTAAAACATTTGAATACTCCCGCACCTAATGCTTATGATCCTAATTTATTGGATGTAACTCCAAAGTATACTTTTGGTGTAAAGGGACCGGCAGAGAAACCATCAAATAATCCTGCTCCAAATTGTTATAATCCTGAAAAAGGAGACAAGATTTTGCACGAATCATCACCTTCATATACTTTTAGACCTAAAATAGACCCTGGAAAAATATTTGAAACTCCAGCTCCAAATGCATATAATCCTGACAAAGCCGATAATATTCACTTTGACAGTGCACCGAGGTATTCTTTTAGAATAAAAACAAATCCTATTAAAGGAGATGATGTACCTGCACCAAACAACTATAATCCTGATAAGGCTGATAAAATTTTGAAGACTAGTTCGCCACATTACACATTCCGAATTAAACCAGAAACTCTTCGAGTTCTTAATACTCCAGGTTGTTTATTATTACTATAAAATATTTTAAACTATCAATTTTATGACCATTATGGCTTAATAACTAACTTAATATATGTACAACTTGTCTTACAGCTCCAAATTCTTATACGATTCCGACTGAAGTGAAGACACCATTATACACAATTTCTGGTAGGCATAAAGAACCCATTGACGAGCGCCTGAAAGTTCCAGCGCCCGGAACTTATAATCCAGAAAAGGGATACAAATTTGTATTAACATATTCACCACAATATACCTTTGGAGTTAAAATTCATACTGACAAATATGCTGAATCTCCCGGTAAGTGAATGTATTTTTGGCGTTTTATGAGATATTTTCATTCATCAACATAATACTTATAATATGAAATGTTCACCTGTAGAATACTATGGAACATCGCCATATACAGAGGAATTTATTGATTTGTGTGATTTTCTTGAGTATTCAATTATGGTACCATTATCTATTAACAAATATTTGAAACATTGTATGAAAATATTATTTGACATCTAAATTGATATTTTCAAATTACTATTTTGTGTTTTCAGCCCCGAATAAGTACCGTATACCATCTGTTCTGGACAGTCCGGTATACACGATGTCTGGCCGACACAAGATACCGGTGGACGACCGAGCGAGAGTTCCAGCTCCTGGCACCTACTCACCGGAAAAGGTAATAAATATTTATATGTACTTTACGCCTTGTTGTCGAATAGGGGCCACACTCATTTTGGAATGTTTTAGAATTTTTTACTGATATTATTAATAAATCTCGTCAAAGCTACCGAACACAATTTCTTGACAAACAAAATAGAAACGGTATAGTGTATTGTACTGGCATAGTTATTATTTTTATTCAAAACTACTCAATCGAATATCATCAAACTATGTACACATATTCTTAGAGGTGTTAGAAAAAATATAGGATATTTGTTATTATAAAATATATCCAATCAAAATTGGCTCACACATGATTGTTGGTCGAAAAATTTGTAAACGCGGGCGAAGCCGCGGGTAGAAGCTAGTGTAACTATAATTATTGAAGTTGAATGTTCGCAATTTAATATTAACGAAGACCTAGACTATTGTATTTTTTTTTAATTTTTGTACATACGATTATTTATCTATTTACAGGTGCAGAACAACAGTCCACAAATTACATTTGGAATTAAGCATTCGCCGTTGCTTGGCCAGCTTAAGTCAATTGAGCCTTTCAGGCCTGTGGAAAAAAACACGACACAAGAAATTGGGCACAACGCAGACAATTCTAATGTCAGTCGAAATACACATACGTCTGTACATAACGCACATACTGAGATAAGAAGGTACAACGGAGATGTGAATGATGATTATGTTCAGAATAACGGTTCTAATACTGATATTAGCGATGCTCAGCAGACACGCACTCATATCACGCAAGTCCGATCTCAAAATGAAATAAGAAGTACCACAGTTACACCCGAACCAGTGCAAGAGAAGTTGACTCAAGAGATTGTTTGGGTACCCGATCAATCTCCCCGACGTGGCTCATACACTATCGACAAACCCAACGAAACAGGTTTCGTTGAAACATATCAGAACAGTGAAGTAATTCCTGTAGAGAACGGTATTATGAGAGTATCTGGCAGCGGGGAAAGAGGAGCTTCTTACACTGAGGAAAATAATAGTGAGGTAATACAAAAAGACGGATATGTACAGAACATAAATAGGCATGTAAGTAATGATAAGAAGCACGAACAGAGTCAAAAGGCCTCTGAGCAAGTTCACGTGGACAAAAACGTTCAGCATCTTCCTGACGGAGGATATTCTACAACTACTACAACGACTACAGTACGGAAAGTTGGAAAAGCAGCCAAAACCGCTAATGCGACAACTTCAGTTATCAGAACAAACACAGTTGTGACGTCACGCGACATCGGTGCTAAGTAACACACTAAACTTTAACTGCCATTCAGCCAGATTTCCTCTGATTCAATGCATTTGGCGCTTTTGAATTCCTAATTTATAATCAATTAACAAAAACGATCAATTTCGATATATTTTTAATAATATTTTTAATTACTTATATTAATATATTTGGAAAATTATGCATGTTAGTTATTTATTTTTATTTATTCAGCTTTTGAATAGTAAAGTCTTAAATTAAAAATATGTAACACTATTAACATAATAATTATGATATTACAGATTACATATGTAATAAAGTGTCTATTTTTGTCTACGTAATAGTTTTATTGAAACAAGCCTCTTTAAATTTTATACAACCCAAGGATAGTAAACCAGGGTGCAATTTAATTCAGACAGAGATCCTAGAAAAAATAATTGACCTGTTCTCTTACTCCATAAATGTAATTTTATTTGAATGTAAAGGTACATTCAAATAAAATTACATTTGGATCAAAAAATGTAAGAAGTTTCGTGGTCCATAACTTTACTTTTCTTCAGAAGTACAGTAAACGAAGGTAACGCCGGTGTCGTAGACTTAGAAGTTACTTTTATAAGATTGAAGTAGCCTGCATTTCACTTGATGGTTAGTGTAAACTGCCGCCCGGCAAATCCATATAGAGCAATTCTACTGTAGCCGATCACACATACGTTACCACTCCGGTCGATTAATGTGGAAGTCAGTCGTAGCAGTTTGCTAAAGCAGTTATTTTTTTCATGGTCAAAATACACAAGTTGAAACGTACGCTTTTATCGGTTTCAATTGAATGACAGGGGCGGATGTTTTGGCATGATAATTAAAGCGTAGTTTTGTTGGAACCGGAAGCACTCAGTGTGGTGGCCGGATAAGTGGCCAGTGAACTAACAACGCCCACGAAATGTTCTCAAATTATTCTCATGATCAGACCGTTTGTTCAAATGAAAAGAAAAATGTTCTCCATATCTATACGAATTAAGCCAAAATGATACCTACTTTTACCTACCTATTAAGGTTCATTTTATGATGTGGGCTTCCACTAAGAAAGCATATTTTGGGTATTTCAACCCTAAAAGGGTTAAATAGAGGTCAAATGTATGTATTCTTTTGTATTTTATGTACACTGCACGCGTAAAATGGCAAACAATAGCTTTTTTTATATTTCATTTACGGACTTCCGTTATCTTTTGAAGTTATGCGTGTATTAGAAATCATTTATTATTTGCTTTACTGTTAAGGAAATTATCGTGAGAAAAACTTCACGTCCAAGAATTGGTAAAGGAAATGTACTCAATGGTGGGTTCAGTCTGCCAATCACACTTGGCCAGCGTGGTGGATTGCGGCCGTATCCTTGTCATTCTCAGCGGAGACGTATGTCCGGAAGGCAGTAATATATTGATGACATTTTTAATGTATATTAATGTATATGTCTGATTCCGACAAACGAGATTAGTGATCACTACATATTATAAAACAAAGTCGCTTCCTGCTGTCTGTCTGTCCCCATACATTAAGCATATATAGGGATCTTTAAAACTCCGCAACGATTTTGATGCGGTTGTTTTAATAGACAGAGTGATTCAAGAGGAAGGTTTATATGTATGATACATGCATAGTATAGTACAGAAACACTCATTTTTTGAGAGGTTACTAATGTGATGTCGAAAATAAAAACTTTTTTGCGCTTTCATTGCAAACGCTGGCTGAACTTTACAAGATAGATACAAATAATGTACCACAGTATTGTACACCTTAAAAAGTTCTAGAAAAATGTCCGCGATGGTATATGTCTATCTGTTAGGGATAACCCACAATAACCATTTTTTATCCTTCACTTTTTACAAAAAAATAATTGCTTATTTACGCAGCGATTTTAAGCTTAGGTTAGTCGCAATATTATTTTATTGCCAAATATTTATTTATTATCTGCAAGTCACAATTATCTGTTAGCTCCATACGATTCTGAACAGATGGCATTCGAATTAGCATGCAAATAGATGCAAATATATACATACACGATATAAACATAAGCCTCAGTTGGTACTACATATATACATTTAGAACTAAGAACCACATCAAAAAAATGTATAATGCCCGACGAAGTGGGTACGGGTCTGCTAGTATTATAATTACCATAACATACGACATGTAACAAAAAGATTTATTATATTTTCAGCTGGTGAGAAAAGGAACCTAGAAGGGGATGGGAGTCATTTTCTACACTGTAGATAGGCACGAAGGAGCAGAAAGGGGGTAAAAATTGTCAGAAAAAGGTCGCGTAGTATGAGTACGTTTTATTGTTTCTAGTTACTCGTGCTTTTTTACTTCTCGAGACACGAGACTTCCAGATTAGGATTTTCCGAGTTGCTCGAGTAGGTACGTAAAGCACGGTGGTATTTTAAACTGTTGTGTTACAAATTAAACTGATAACTTCATATACTTTCAATTCAATTTTTTTCCTAAGTATGGTATGCAAACTATTATCTATATAACCCATAAAATAAATAACAAAGAAATCAAACTTATCTTATCTAGGGTGACGACCCACGTGGTGGAGCGGTCACCATACTAGTCTGACACGCAGGGGGTCCCGAGTTCGATCCCTGGACAGACAGACATCTGAATGACGAGTGTTGATTTCTGTTCTGGGTCTGGGTATTCATCTTTGTGTTCATGATACCAACGACACAGGAGAATCCTTGTGTGGGGCGGGGCTATGAGTGTAGAAAGCTTTTACGTTTATGTTAACTATAGATGTATGTTCATGGGCGGCAGTGGCTATTTACCATCAAGTGGACCGAATGCTTCTTTGCTCCGATATTATAAAAAATGAAACAAGGCCGCAGGTGGAAATAGTATAAAATGTGACGTGACGTCGTCGGAACGATCGCGTGTTTCGTGCATAGCGTGACGTGAAGTGACACGTAGTATAAACCACCCTGTCTGTTGGTTCAGTAACTTTCTAACGTTACACGTCTATTGCTTTGTATTCTGGGTTGAAGGGTGCAGTAAGAGAGACACTTATGCGAAGCGGTTCAATTTAGTACTCAGGGCTCCAATGCATCTTTTC